>CM068364.1:33652250-33732845 GCA_034769755.1 Odontamblyopus lacepedii
ACTGCCCCTCAAAATTCCTGTGCACGTCACTGCAGAACAGACCAAACAATAGCAGGAAGTGTG
This sequence comes from Odontamblyopus lacepedii, assembly GCA_034769755.1. NCBI lineage: Eukaryota > Metazoa > Chordata > Actinopteri > Gobiiformes > Gobiidae > Odontamblyopus > Odontamblyopus lacepedii. Next base: position 33,652,314 of record CM068364.1, read on the forward strand.
TTGCTGAGCTGAGGCAGTGTCGGTACTTACTGATTGTACTTTGACTTGACTTTGCAGCAGAATCCACGTGTGGCGAGCTGCTCCGCGCCATTTTTAAAAGGAAATGCAGGCGGATGTGACGTAGGCCTACTTAAAGGCTACGTCACTTAATATAAAAATATATATTTAAAAAATTTTAGAAATATTCATTTTTAAATGATTCTTAAAAAAAAGAAAGATTTTTTAAAATTCTGTAATGTGATTGTTTTGTAATATGCTTCCTGGACTAAAACCGTGATAAGTTTGTGTAAGTTAAGTATGTAGCCTGTTGCCGCCTATGCAGTCTGCATAACTTGACTGGTGCTGTAGGCGTCTTTAGCTTCCGCCACACATCACAGGAGAATTTGCTCAATTTTGGCTGCGTTTTACTATTCCCCGAGTTCGGAGAGGCGTGACTCGACTTTTTGTGTGGTGTCAGTGTCAGATCGTAACCACCAAACATTAATAACACTACGGTAATAGCCAATAAAACAGAGCGTCAGAGGCAGTGAATTGACGGAGAACAGACGCAACATACATACTCATAGACCTATAGCGAAAATTATGTGAAGACTTTTTTACTCACCACTTCTAAAGTTGTAAAATTAAAGTGCAGCATCTCATCCACATTATCCATAGAACTTGTCCTTCAAGTAATAATATCCAGTCCACAAAACCTTTCTTTGAAAGTAAAAGACAGTATTTAGTCCCAGCAGTACCGCCGTACACTGTCTCCTCCTGTAGGCTACGCCGCGTCTCCCCCGCTCTTGTGTGCCACGTCCCCCGCTCCCATACGTCTCGTCTCCCCCCGCTTCTCTCAGAGATCGATATTTAAATTACATTTTCACAAAATACAATAGAGCTTTCCCAGCCCCAAGTTTATATGTGTAAAGTGAGTCTGAACCCAAAGGCAGACTACATGAACTAGTGATTTTCTGAGCTCACTGAGAGAAAAACTAAAACCTCTGAACTGCAATGTCAGATGAATGAAGCACAAACGTAGGGCACAGAAAACACAAGCGCAATGTTTGAGAGGTTTGATGGTAAACTTGGGAGATGACTATAGAAAAGTCTATTTTGCTGAGATTACATTTTGTTTTGAATTTAAAAGATCTATTTTCTGTGAACTATTTTGCAAATGTAAATTTGCTATGGAGAAGTGTGTCAAAGTGATTGCACAGGAGAGAGGAGACAAGCTGGAGGCCAGGATGAGGGGATGGGCAGTGAGTTGGCAGACCACTGCTGGCCCACTGCCCACTGGAGGGTACTGCGGTTCAGGGGCGAAACACCCTGTGATTGGTGGGTACTGCCTGACAACATCATCTCTAAAAGGCTGCTCACACTCTAGGTGAGAGGAATGTAAAAGCATCACCTAATGTATTCATATTCAGGGCTTAGTGTATTTTAGGTTGTCACACTGACTACTGTATATTGCATTAGCCCATTTGCTCCACTCTACATACATTTCAGTGACATTTGCCCATACTATTAGTTAATGAAAAAGGAAGTGAAACATTTTCTCACCAGACAACATTCATATATACTTGGCATCAGCACTGAAGGATTCCTGAGGGACTTCCCCTTAGTTTGGGTGAAACCTTACAATACTTTATTTGTTTAAAGTTGATGGTAATGTCTTAATCTGAATACAGTTTCAGGTTGATAAAGCAAAACATTACTACTTGATGGTAAAATCTGGTTTAATGCAGTAATAGGTAGTAAAACTATGGGGAAAAAAACATTTAATGGTCAATGCTAATTATTTTTGTGACGGAGCGGGTCCGTCCCTGGGAGCGCGGTCCCCGGGGGAAAACGTGGGAAGACGCGTGCTCACCTGTTTCCTTGTTTGCGGGCGCTGCGGTGCGGGCGCGCAGTGGACTTCGCTTTTGCGTGTTCTCGGCCGCGACTGGGGGTGCGCAGTGGAGGCGCCGGAGCTGTCCTTCAGAGACCCGCGGTGGTCGACTGTTACTTGCGCTCGCGCTGCCGCTGCTGCCGCATCCCGGTGCGCACTGGGAAACCCGGACACATCCACGTCAGGAGCTTAAATCCTCCCGTTGTGCGCGCTCCGGGGTCATGTGATCCACAGGTGACTGGCATGGACAATTAACTGTGTTTTATTTGTTTATAACCCATTTTCGGGCATTTATGGATGTGAGATCAAAGCAATTCTCTATGTGTAACTGTTGGCCCCAGTAATATTAATCATTTAGTTGTAGAAATGATTTAATTAAGTTTTTAGAGGGGAGTTACGTAAGGTGGGAGGGGCGAGGGGTGTATAAAGGTGCGCCCTGCCGCTCAGCACCTGTGTCAGTCTAGTTTCTACTCTCGTGTCGGTAATAGGTAATGTAATAGGTAATGGGTATTAGGTAATGGGTAATAGGTAATGTGGGTAATGGGTATTAGGTAATGGGTAATGGGTAATGGAGTGTCGCGGTAATGGGTGGTAATAGGTATTAGGTCGCGGTAATAGGTAATAGGTGTGGGTAATGGGTAATGGGTATTAGGTCGCGGTAATGGGTAATAGGTATTAGGTCGCGGTCGTGGGTAATAGTGTGGGTCGCGGTCGTGTCGTAGCTACAATGAAGGTAGTGTTTCGCTGGACAAGCGAGCGAGGGAGGGAGCGAGCAAGCAAACGACTGAGAGACTAAGGGAGAGTGGAGCGAGAACTAGAGAGAGACTTGAAGGAGAAGTCGACCTTTTTGCCTGCCCTGTAAATAGACCTTTTTTCCCCCACTGTTTCACTGTAAATATTTCCTGCACACATTTTTGCGCCTGTTTTCCTGTTCTGCACTGTGGAATAAAACATCCTAAAACGAGCATCCCGACTCAGCCTGAGTGTTTTGAAGAGGACCCGTGACAATTTTATTTTCAGTCAACCATAGAAACATTCTGACATTAATTATCCCAATTGATTCAGAAAATTTGATAGTGAAAGAGAATACATTGTGCTTTGCGTAGATACTGACCACTGCAGATTAAAGACCCAAAAGAAATAGTATTTTACACTTTAAGTTAAGGTTTGTTTCTTCATTATTAAAGTGACTTCTGCATTACTGTAACTGGTCAGAAGCATCGGGGTGATACCATAATCTCTCTAGGATCCTGGTCAGGAGTTCAACTGGTGCATCAGCCTAGAATTTGGCCTTTAATTCACAATGGGAAGTATTCACAATGACTTTCATTACATTACAGTTACGCACAAATAGTCTCAGCACACTAAAATGAAAGTAATGCTTTTACTTTTCATGTATTCACCACAGTAGTGCAATAATGATTCTGTTGATTCCACTGTGTGGGTCTTACATAGGACTAGTTATTTGGGGGAAATAGCCACTAGCCAATGCTCCATCAGTGTTATCAAAAAAATCAACTAGTGCTATATCTGAGCTCTCTTCACTCAGTTCTATGAGCAGCAGGTCTGGTTTGAAGTCCATTTTGTCTGCAGTTTTTTTTCCATTGTAACATCAGTCATGTCATCAGTTTTAGACCATGAGGGACAGTGCACAGCATCCAGAATCAACTCTGTTTTTGAGTCATTCAAGTCCACTCATACATGGGACAGTAATCTTTCAATAAATTCTTAAAAATGATGTGAAGATGTGCTTTGTTCTTCAGTGTCCTTAAGCTCCTCCTCATTTTCAGGAAAAGGGAAGGGAGTTGAGTTGGTTTGTGACGGTTCCATGTCCACATGGACAAAAGGGTACAGTTCCTCCCTCTCATCCTGAGACAAAAAACTAATGGGGGACATTGGTGGGTCGGTGAATGACGAAAATAAGAATGGCTCACTCCTGTCCAACTGCAAAGAAAAAAACAAGCCTGCATTCATTGATTATTGCTTGATACATGGAAAAAAAAGTGATGCGCCATTAGAGCCTTAAAAACTCCAGTACTGTTTCTAGAGATTTTGCATGCTGTAGTATTACTTAAGATCTATTTTTAGTAACCTAGTCAAAACTACTCATGATCCAGATCAGTGAAATTCAAATAAAGGTGTATTCAAGTTATTTTAATTCATGCTAACAAACTAGTCACAATTTGAGGCTGATGTTGCGAAATAAAATAAATTAAATGATTCGGAAAGCCTCCAATAAAGAAGTTTCACCTCTAAGAGTTTGATAGCTTTGCTGTTTTCCACATTTGGCAGGTTGTCCCTAAGACACTCTGGGCCCCATGCAATACACTTCTGTTTAATCCTATAAAAAAGAAAGCCCAAGATCAGAGCTCAAATATGATCAAATATGCAAAAACAGACCGACATGCTGCTGATGGAAATTTATTTATTATTATTTAAATTCAAATTGTAGTAACTGTTTACTGCGCATATGCGTAAGCAATAAGATTACCTTTTACACTCACATAGTGCATCCTTGTGCTGTTACGGGTAAATCAAAACCCATCAACATTCAAAATGATCGCTCATATTTATTTACCTTTTCCGCACACATTTCCAGCACATCAAGTTAATTATGATGGCAATGAAGAAGGTGATAACAAAGACAATCACAAAGCCAACTAGAAAACATAAAAAAGAGGAGGGATTGGTTCATGAAAACAAAACAAAAAAAACATTTTGAGAATGGTTTATTCACATATGAGACAGAAAACAATAATGAGCCTGCAGCTTCAATTTTGCACAAAATACAGTTTTGGCAACCTGATCACAAAAGTCAAATATAGCCGCAAGTGGAGATGATCGGCCCTCGCGTGCGCCTACACGGCACCCCACAAACGGCGTGCCCTACAAAATGACGTGCCATGCAAATGACGTGCCCTACACATCGCACCGTGCAAACGCTGCACCCAGTAAATGCAATGCCCCACACTAACCCTAATAACCGTAAACCCCAACCACACTTTTCATATGCTTTATAGTGTACAGTATTATATTTAGGCCAAGATCATGTATTAGTGATTCAAATTTCCCAGGCCAACACATCATCCATCAGAAAAATGACAAAGTGCACCTTTAAATGATTTTTGAGGAGTCTTTGCACCCCTGGTGGCCAACAGTGAAAAATTCACCATGCCCATCATGTCCACCATGTAATGTATTTTTAGGCCCGAGCGCCAGAGGCTGGCAAAGGGCCTATTGATATTGCATAGCGATGCTCATAGGGGCGGGAACTAAAATGACGCAACGTGACTTGCCTGTAGTGACCAGGGACCCTCGCCATGATGTAGCAATGTGCCAGAGGTTTCCGAAAATGTAGTTTGTCGGCCAAAAAAAAGCGGAACATTGTTCTCGTTGCTTCTTCTTCTTCTTCTTCTTCTTTTTCTTTTTCTTCTTCTTCTTCTTCTTCTTCTTCTTCTTCTTCGGCCCGAGCGCCAGAGGCTGGCAAAGGGCCTATTAGTATTGCATAGCGATGCTCATAGGGAGCAGGAACTAAAATGTCGCGACGTGACTCGCCCGTAGTGACCAGTGACCCTCGCCATGATGTAGCAATGCGCCAGAGCTTCTTCTTCTTCTTTTTTTCTCCTAACGCACTCACCCATTTTTCACCCAGTGAACAATGTCGAAAACTCACGAAATTTGGCCACATGTGAAAAAGTCTGCCTCTCGAACTTTTGGCTATTTCCATTTTCAATGAATAAATAAAATGGCTCATCAGCGCCCCCAAACATCACAAAAATACATTAGGGAATACGAATGACACCAAAAAAATTTGCACACAGAATAATGAAATTTAACACAGACACAGATCATGACAAGACGAGTAAAATGTATTATTATGGCCACGCCTCCTAACAAACCAAAAGGCAGCCATCTGGGATTAAAGTTTGCGAAGCAGAAATGCACTCCTCTGCGGGCGCTCACCCGCACGACCTTAGATTTGGTCCACATTATCTCCAGGGGTGAAACATCAAAAAATATCCACAGATCCCAAATCCGTCTGACCGTGAAGCAACAAATAATGAACACAATTTTTGGATATTTATAAATTGCTCCTATTTGCTCAAACAAACTCTGATTTCAATTAAATTTGACACAGTTCTTAAAATCCCTGCCCTAAAGCTACTGAATGTGAAAAAAATTAATTTGGTGCATTAGCGCCCCCTACAGATTGAAATAAACTGTGACCCCGCAAACACGTTGAAAAACGTTCAAAAACTCACCAAACTTTGCCAAAAGTTCAGAAATGATGAGACATTCGAGAAACTATATGTTTCATGCGTGGGGATCAAAATACGGAGATAATACGCCACTTCGATTATTAGGCTCCGCCCACTCCTATGGGGGCCATCCCAGCTCAACTTTAACCATGAAATTTGGTACACGTATTCGTCACGTGAAGACAAACAAAAAATATTATTATGGCCACGCCCCCTGACAAAGCAGAAGGCGGCCATCTTGGATTGAAATCTTCAAAATGCAGAGTTCGCATTTTGGCTCATGTTGCGTTTGAACGCACTCCTCTGAAGGCGCTTCACCCACAGGGCTGAAAATTACCGTACATCATCTAGAGAAGTGCGGCTTCAAAAGTTAACTCAATTTTTTTGAAAACTGTCACGGTTTACGTGCGGCAAAGTTGCAAAGTTCAAACAAAATTTTGACAATATTCAATGTCAAGATTTGCTCCCGTTGGCACAGACTTAGTCCGATCATGCTGAAATTTGAGTCACTGATGCTGATCTTGGCCTGAATATAATACACTATAAAGCAGGGGTCTCAAACTAAATTTACCTGGGGGCCGCTGGAGGCAGAGTCTGGGTGAGGGTGGGCTGCATAAGAAATTCCACACAAAAAAAAAAAAAAAAAAAAAGTCCTCAAATGTCATCAACAGTTTTATTGATTTCTTCTGAACATGAAGTGTCCTGAACATGAATGGAACATTGAGTGAAAATCATGAACGATTCTTCTGAACATGGCTTCTCTTGCCTACTCCTTGCTGCCAGAGACTCACTAACCATGTAGCTTCAACTGCTGCAATATTCTCTTTGGTTGCTTTCTTGAAGAAATCTTGTTGACTCAGTAGACATGCTTTAAGACTGGCAACTCACTTGGCTCTCTCAGCCCCCTGGTATTTTGCACATTCCACATGTTTATTTGAATAATGGCGTTTAACATTGTATTCTTTGTGCACTGCAACTTTCTCTGTGCAAATAAGACATGTGGAGATGCCCTTGTGCTCAGCAAAGAAATACTGCGTCTCCCACTTTTCTTGAAATTGTCTGTGCTCATCACCAACCTTTCTCTTCACTGCAGGCTTTTGATGAGTTGTTTCACATTTCAAACAAGTGTTTAGCTAGCTAATTGCGCTCAGAGAATGCTTAACGCTTTGTGACAGAGCACGCCTTAACCGGGAGAGCGCTCTCGAGCCAGAGCGAGAGGCACCGGTCGGGGAATGTCAGGGCAGCTACAGGTGCTCCGTCACACGCTTCTATCTGTAACAGCAGCGTAGACGATAAACAGCCCGGTAACAGTCACCGTTCTTTTTGCGCTCGATCATGACATTTGTGGTAGAAAGTACGATAGATGCAAGCGCAAAGGCGACTGCTGTCTGACTGTTCATTACACGCCGTGCTGTTGTTGCAAGTGTGAAGTGCACGAAGCTGGTGTAGCTTAGCCCCGACCAGGGACGGCACGCGGGAGCTGGCAGATTGGCCCTTCGGAGGTCCACTTTCTCCGCGGGCCACACTAATATTATACTTTCATATTAAGGTGCGGGCCACAAAATATTGTACTGCGGGCCACACTTGGTCCCTGGGCTGCAAGTCTGAGACCCCTGCTATAAAGCATTTGGAAAATTACACTATAGCGACCCCTAGTGTAATGAAATGCCAACATTATCGGATTTGTACCAAATTTGGGAATTCAATTCTATGTATGACTACGAGCAAAAAAATACATTACAGACATGGTGAATTTTTCACTGTTGGCTACCAGGGGCGCAAAGACTCCTCAAAAACCATTTAAAGGTGCACTATGTAATTTTTCTGATGTAGGATGTGTTGGCCTGGGAAATTTGAATCACTAATACGTGATCTCGGCCTGAATATAACACACTGTAAAGCATATGAAAAGTGTGGTTGGGGTTTACTGTTATTAGGGTTAGTGTGAGGCATTGCATTTGCATGGTACGACATTTGCTGGGCGCGGCATTTGCACGGGGCGATGTGCTGGGCACAGTGTTCATAGGACACGCTGTTTGTGGGGCACGGAGTTTGTGGGGTGCGGTGTAGGCACACGTGAGGGCCGATCATTGCCGCTTGTGGCTATATTTATTTCAGAAAAAATTCAGAAGTGGCAAAAAATTTGATAAAATATATATTGCATGTATGGGTATAAAAAACTGGCGCGACAGCACCACCTGCAAAAGTCAAAATACATTGCGCCTATGGGAGACGTCCTGACATAAAGTTTGTCGTACAGTCACGAAATTCGCTACAGACATTCCTCATGTGAAGACAGAAAAAAATATGTATTATTATGGCCACGCCCCCGGACAAACCAGAAGGCAGCCATCTTGGATTGAAATAAAAAACATGCTGAGTCAGCATTTACGCTCAAGTCGCATTTGAACGAACTCCTCTGAAGGCGTTGCCCCACAGGGATGAAAATCGGTGTACATCAACTAGAGAAGTGCGGCATCAAACGATAGCTGAATTTTTTTGATAACTGTCACGGTTTACGTGCGGTGAAGCCGCAAAATTTGTTCAGATTTTTTGCAATTTTCCAGTGTCAAAATTTCCTCCCGTTCGGCCATAGAAAGTCCGATTAGGCTCAAATTGGAATCACTTGTAAAACTTTTGTGCCAAAGCCTACTAATTGTGACACGAGCAAAAATGATGTGATTGCGTCCCCTGCAGGACACAACAAAATTTTGCATGGAGGGCCAAATTTGAGTTTTTCTAAAATGTACCAAATTTGGCCCAAAATTACTTTAGGTCATCTCAATCAAAAAAGCCAATGTAAACCATATGGTGTTTTTAATCGTGTTGCCATGGTGATGAACAAAAGCTCCAATGTTATCCTAATGGGAGAGATCAGATAAATTCCCATTCATGAAAAATATTTTCCTTTCACAGAATATTCTCAAATTTGGCACAATGACTCTTCATGTCATTCCGATGAAAAAGTCAATGACAACCAGATGGTATATTTCACTAGGTTGCCATGGCAATGTGTCAAAGCCTCCATGTTATCCTTATGGGAAAATTTCTACAATTTCTTACATTTCAAAGTGATATAACGTCTTACTAGTTTCATTGAAGAATGTGAAATTTGGCACAGTGAGTCTTCAGGTCACCCCAAACAAAAAAGTCCAGGGGCCAAAGTATTTTACACGGTGTTGCCATGATGATGTCCCAAAGTGCCCATGTTTGTCTATGTTAGCACATCAGCATCTCCAGTGTGTGTGGGCTTTATGTGTTTAGTGACAGGTTCAGACCAATGCCACAAACACACAGAGACAAGAGGCTCATCTGCGCCGCCCGGGGGAGTATGAGCGCCACCTGGGGGAGCGCCGAGTCGGCCAAGTGCCAAGCGCGGCCCACGAGGGCCGTTCGATGCCGCTTGTGGCTTTAATCCTCTTCTTCTTCTTCTTCTTCTTCTTCTTCTTCTTCTTCTTCTTCTTCTTCTTCTTCTTCAAAAACTCTCCAAACTTTGCCAAAAGTTCAGAAATGATGAGACATTCGAGAAAATATAAGTTTCATGCATGGGGACCAAAAAATGGAGATAATACGCCACCTCGAATATTAGGCTCCGCCCACTCCTATGGGAGCCGTCCCAGCTCAACTTTGTAATAGAGCCACAAAATTCGGTACACACATTCGCCACATCAAACAAAAGATATTATTATGGCCAGGCCCCCTGACAAACCAGAAGTTTTGGATTGAAATCTTCAAAATGCAGAGTCCGCATTTTGGCTCATGTTGCGTCTGAAGGCACTTTGCCCACAGGGCTGAAAATCATCGTACATCATCTAGCGAAGTGCGGCTTCAAACATTACCTCAATTTTTTGAAAACTATCACGGTTTACGTGCAGCAAAGCCGCAAAGTTCTATCAACATTTTAGACAATATTCAATGTGAGGATTTGTTCCCGTTGGCACAGGCTTAGTCCGATCGTGCTGAAATTTGAGTCACTGATGCTGATCTCGGCCTGAATATAATACACTATAAAGCATATGGAAAATTACACTATAGCGTCTCCTAGACTTGAAACGTCAGTATTATCGGATTTGTACCAAATTTGGTAAATCAATTCTGTGCATGATTACGAGCAAAAAAACATATTACGGACATGGTTAATTTTTCATTGTTGGCCACCAGGGGCGCAAACACCCCTCAAAAATCATTTAAAGGTGCACTATGTAATGTTTTTGATGGAGGATGTGTTGGCCTGGGAAATTTGACTCACTAATGCCTGAATATAATACACTCTAAAGCATATGAAAAGTGTGGTTGGGACTTACGGTTATTAGGGTTAGTGTGGGGCACACTGTTTGTGAGGTGCAGCATAGGCGCATTCAAGGGCTGATCATCGCCGCTTGTGGCAATATTTTTTTTTTGCTATTTCTGCATCATAACTATTCATTTAAGCAAAAAGTCTTGTGACTCAATATATTGTGACGGTCCATACTATTATTGTGAGAACTTTGACGATACGATATCACAATATTTCGGTTATTGTTACTTAACATATTGGAGTGAAGGAGACCCGTTGTAGGTCGGGAGACCCGTCATAGATCAGGGCGAAGGAGACCCGTCATAGATCAAAGCAAGGGAGACCTGTCATAGGTCAGAGCAAAGGAGACCTGTCGTAGGTCAGAGCGAAGGAGACCCGTTGTAGGTCAGAGCGATGGAGACCAGACGTAGGTCAGAGCGAAGGAGACCCATCGTAGGTCGGGAGACCAATCGTGGGTTGAAGTAAAGGACACCCGTCGTGGATCAGAGCAAAGGAGACCCGTCGTGGGTTGACTCGGATACCCATCATGGGTTGGTCAGCTCGGGGCCTGTGGGTGGAGGTGCCTTCCCTGGGTGCTCATGGGTAGGATGCTGGACGAATGTGAAAATGTGAAGGCAGAATGAGTCATTGCAACGTGAGAATAGAGAATGATAAAGACTGTTATGGTTTAGTATGAGCAGCGGGAGGAGAGGATGAGATAAGCGAGAGCATAGCTGAGGAGGCGTAGAAGGATGAAACGGAGTAGTCGAGAGCGTTGTTGATGGCAAAATTTGCGATCTGATATGGTGTTTAAGAGTGCATGAACCGGGGAGAGGGTGGAGTTGGAATAGGCTGCATGATAGGAACATGAAAGTGGCGGCTAAGGTAGCATGTAATGGATAACATGAGCAGCATGAGCTAATGAGGCCTAGGTGGACATTAGGTGGCAAGAGCCAAATTGAATTAATGTTGAGCGGTTTTAAGACAGCTTGAGCCATCATGTGTCAAACTGCATGAGCTAACCTGGTCTGGCATAGTTTGAGTGGAGTTAGCTGAGCAAAGTGAGCTAACAAAGCAAGCGACGAGAGTCAACAGATGCTGGATATTGAAATAGAAAGTGGATGTAGAGACTTCTTGAGCATGCATGGGTTGGAATAGCGTGAAGAACAGGAGCTGAAATGGAGTGTGTGACATAATTGGACAGTGCTGGATATTGGGATGGCAGAGCTGCTGTAAAACTGCTTAAGCTTGCATGAGATGGAATAACGTAAGCTAGCTTAGTGGCGCTAACTAGAATATAGTGACGAGAGTATAAGGGTGCGTCGCCCGGATTGGCGTCACCGGGGCCCCACCCTGGAGCCAGGCCTGGGGTGGGCGCTCGATGGCGAGCGCCTGGTGGCCGGGCCTTGTCCCACGGGGCCCGGCCGGGCGCAGCCCGAAGGGACGACGTGGGACCGCCCTCCCCTGGACCCACCATCCGCGGGAGGAGCCATAGGGGCTGGGTGCAGAGAGATCTGGGCGGCAGTCGAAGGCAGGGGCCTCGGCGACCAGATCTCCGGACATGGAGACTAGCTCTGGGGACATGGAATGTCACCTCGCTGGGGGGGAAGGAACCTGAGATTGTGCGGGAGGTTGAGCGTTACCGGCTAGATATAGTCGGCCTCACCTCCACGCACAGTTTGGGTTCCGAACCCAACTCCTTGAGAGGGGTTGGACTCTCCATTTCTTCTGGCGTTGGTCATGAGCGGGGCGGCGAGCTGGTGGGCCTGCTCATTGCCCCACAGCTCAGCCGCTGCGTGTTGGAGTTCACCCGGTGAAGCGAGAGGGTCGCGTCCTGCGCCTGGTCGGGGACAGGTCTCTCACTGTGGTGTCGGCTCACGGGCCGAACAGCAGTGCAGAGTACCCGGCCTTCTTGGAGTCCCTGGGAGGGGTACTGGACAGTGCACCGACCGGGGACTCCATTGTTCTACTGGGGGACTTCAACGCCCACGTGGGCAATGACAGTGACACTTGGAGAGGGGTGATTGGGAGGAACGGCCTCCCCGATCTGAACCCGAGTGGTGGTCTGTTATTGGACTTCTGTGCTAGTCAGAGTTTGTCCATAAGGAACACCATGTTCGAGCACAAGGGGGTCCATCGGTGCACATGGCACCAGGACTCCCTAGGCCGGAGGTCGATGATCGACTTTGTTGTCGTGTCATCTGACCTCCGCCGTGTGTCTTGGACACTCGGGTGAAGAGAGGGGCAGAGCTGTCAACTGATCACCACCTGGTGGTGAGTTAGGTCCGCTGGCGGAGGAGGAAGCCGAAAGACCTGGCAGGCCCAAGCGTATCGTGAGGGTCTGCTGGGAACGCCTGGCGGAACCTTCTGTCAGTGTGGCCTTCAACTCACACCTCCGGGAGAGCTTCTCCCAGATCCCGAGGGAGGCTGGGGACATGGAGCCCGAGTGGGGCTTCGCTCTCGGCCTCCATTGTCGATGCGGCCGTCGTAGCTGTGGCCGCAAGGTCTGTGGTGCCTGTCGCGGCGGCAATCCCCGAACCCGGTGGTGGACACCGGAAGTAAGGGATGCCGTCAAGCTGAAGAAGGAGTTCTACCGGGCCTTACTGGCCCGGTGGACTCCTGAGGCAGCTGACGGTACCGCGGGCCAGCGTGCTGCAGCCCGGGTGGTTGCAGAGGCAAAAACTTCGGGTCTGGGAGGAGTTCGGGAGGCCATGGAGGAGGACTATCGGACGGCCCCAAGGAAATTCTGGCAAACCGTCCGGCGCCTCAGGAGGGAAGCGGCCCTTCACCAATACTGTTTACAGTGCGGGGGAGAGCTGCTGACCTCGACTGGGGATGTTGTCGGGCGGTGGAAGGAATACTTTGGGGATCTCCTCAATCCACCGTCCACGCCCTCCGAAGAGGAGGCCGAGGCTGGGGACCCAGAGGCGGACTCATCCATCACCCTGGCTGAAGTCACTGAGGTGGTCAGAAAGCTCCTCGGTGGCAAGGCTCCGGGGGTGGATGAGATCCGTCCTGAGTACCTTAAGTCTCTGGGTGTTGTGGGGCTGTCTTGGCTGACACGTCTCTACAACATCGCGTGGCGGTCGGGAACAGTACCTCTGGACTGGCAGACCGGGGTAAAGTCTATGCCAGGGTACTGGAGAGGAGAGTTCGGCCGATAGTCGAACCTCGGATTCAAGAGGAGCAGTGTGGTTTTCGGCCTGGTCGTGGAACACTGGACCAGCTCTACACCCTCCATCGGGTGCTCGAGGGTTCATGGGAGTTTGCCCAACCAGTCCACATGTGTTTTGTGGACTTGGAGAAGGCATTCGACCGTGTCCCTCGTGGTGCCCTGTGGGGTGCTCCGGGAGTAAGTCCGGGGCCCTTTGCTAAGGGCTGTCGGTCCTGTATGACCGAGCAGGAGCTGTGTTCGCATTGCCGGCAGTAAGTCAGACCTGTTCCCGGTGCATGTTGGACTCGCCAGGGCTGCCCTTTGTCACCGGTTCTGTTCATTGTATTTATGGACAGAATTTCTGGCGCAGCCAGGGGCCGGAGGGGGTCCAGTTCGGGGACCACAGGATTTCATCGCTGCTTTTTGCGGATGATGTTGTCCTGTTGGCTCCATCGAACCAGGACCTGCAGCGTGCACTAGGCGGTTTGCAGCCGAGTGTGAAGCGGCTGGGATGAGAATCAGCTGTTCCAAATCCGAGGCCATGGTTCTCGACCGGGAAAAGGTGGATTGCCCTCTCCGGTGGGTGGGGAGTCTCTGCCTCAAGTGGAGGAGTTCAAGTATCTCGGGTCTTGTTCACGAAAGTGAGGGAGGATGGAGGCGTGAGATTGACAGGCGGATCGGTGCAGCGTCGGCAGTGATGCAGTCGCTGCATCGGACCGTTGTGGTGAAGAGGAGCTGAGCCGGCGAGCTCTCGATTTACGGGTCAATCTAATGCCTTACTACCCTCACCTATGGTCATGAGCTTTGGGTAATGACCGAAAGAGCGAGATCAGCGGATACAAGCGGCCGAAATGAGTTTCCTTCGCAGAGTGGCCGGGCGCTCCCTTAGAGATAGGGTGAGGAGCTCGGTCACACGGGAGGGCTCGGAGAGCCGCTGCTCCTCCACGTCGAGGAGCCAGTTGAGGTGGCTCGGGCATCTGGTTCGGATGCCTCCTGGACGCCTCCCTCGGGAGGTGTTCCAGGCATGTCCCACCGGTAGGAGGCCCCGGGGAAGACCCAGGACACGCTGGAGGGACTATGTCTCTCGGCTGGCCTGGGAACGCCTCGGGGTCCGTCCGGAGGAGCTGGTGGAAGTGGCTGGGGAGAAGGAAGCTTGGGAGCCCCTGCTTAGACTGCTGCCCCCGCGACCCGGCCCCGGATAAGCGGAAGAAGATGGATGGATGGATGGTATAAGGGTGCTGAATATGGAATAGCTGAGAGTGGATGTAGAACCTGCTTGAGCCTGCGTAGGTTGGGATAGCATAAGCTAGCTGAGTGGCAAGAGCTAGAATGGCAGTGGAATACCAGGATGGCGTAGAGAGCAGGTGTAGAGACAGGTTAAGCAATTGATCAATTGTAAAGTGGTCATACCGGCTCGTCAAAGCCTGATCCCATCAGATCTCAGAAGCTAAGCAGGGCCGGACCTGGTTAGTACTTGGATGGGAGACCACTGGGAATTCCAGGTGCCACAGGGGGCACCAGTCACAAAAACTGTCGTTGTGTCCTTAAGACACTTCACCCACATTGCCTAGTATGAAAGTGGTGTGTGCATGAGTGATGGTGGTGGTCAGAGGGGCCGATGGCGCAGATTGGCAGCCTTGCTTCCGTCAGTCTGCCCCAGGGCAGCTGTGGCTACAATAGTAGTTTACCACCACCGGGTACGGAGTGAATGAATAATGCTCTGTAAAGCGTCTTTGAGTGTCCAGAAAAAGTGGTATATAAAACTGATGCATTATTATTATTATTATTATTATTATTATTATTATTATTATTATTATTATTATTATTATTATTATTGAATGCATCGGAATAATGTTTCAGAATGCGAGGAAGAATAGTGTGTGCATGTGGTGCCTCGTGTAGGCTGAGCAACAACATAAGGAGCATGAGGCCATCTAGCGTATGATGTCTGAAAAGAGAAAAAGGAAGAAAGGATGGGGATAAGATGCATGTGCTTGGGGATTTGTGCAGCCTCGTGCGCATTCAAATGCGAGGGCAATCTGTTATTAGCTAAATATGACTAGCAGAGTCATATAGAGAGTTCATATATACGGTCTATGGCTCTACGCTAACTTTTTTTTCAGGAGCACACGTGCCCTTAAGTTCTAAATTTTAGAAGCACAGAAAAAAAATGGGGGCACAAGTAGGTTTTCGTTTTGAGCGATTATTACAGTGCAGAACTTGCACACACCAACACCAACACTGAATAAATTGAATTTAAATTAAAGCTGCTGGCGGCAATGATGGCCCTCACCCCTATGCGCACGCCCATGCCAGGCAACCGCTGAGGTCTTGTGACCGCCCTGGCACGACTCTCTCCTCCCGACAGCTCGTCCCCCAGAAAAATTACATAGGGCACCTTTAATATTTGAAAATGGGAACGATCTAGAGCCAAATTATAGAAACTAGGCCACAGGTCACATGACTTTTATAATCAAGAGCACTGTCAGACTAAGACTGTGCATAAAAACAGACCCTCCAACAGAAAAGTTACATAGTGCACCTTTAAACATATTTTTGGGGGGGAGTATTTGCGCCCTTTGTGGCCAACCATGGAAAATACCCCATATCCATAATGTATTTTTTTGGTCGTAGACACGCATAGAATTTAATACCCATATTTGGTACAAATCCCATAATGCTGATGTTTCATGTCTGGATAGGGGGCGCTATAGAGTTCACTTTTCATATACTTTATAGTTTATTATATTCAGTCCATGTTCAAGCTTTAGTGATTCAGATTTCAGCACAATCAGACAAAGTCTGTGCGTGTAGTAATTTTTGAACTATTTATTGGGGGAGTCTTTGCGCCCCTGCTGGCCAACCGTGGGAAACACCCCATATCCATAATATATATATTTGCTTGCTTTGATACAGAGAATTGAATACCCAAATTTGGTACAAATCCGATAATGTTGACGTTTCTTGTATAGGCTAGGTGGCGCTATAGAGGAACTTTTCATATGCTTTATAGTTTATTATAATCAAGCCCTAATCAGGTATTAGTGATTCAAATTTCAGCACGATCAGACAAAGCCTGTGTGTGTAGGCATTTTTTAACTATTTTTTTATTGAGACTTTGCGCCCCTGCTGGCGAACAATGAAAATTGCACCATGTCCTTAATATAAGATTTTGCTTGAAATCATGCATAGAATTTAATCCCCAAATTTGGTACAAATCCGATAATGTTGACGTTTCATGTATACACTAGGTGGCGCTATAGAGTTCACTTTTATTATATTTCATATTTCATCACATTCAGGCCGGGATCACACAATAGTGATGTGAGTTTGAGCTCTGTAGGCCAAAGCCTGTGGCCGTGAGAGGTCATCAAAGAAACAGGAAACGAACGCGTTATTCGCCGGCGTGCTACGGACAAACCGTGAAAAAGTGCACTGAGCAAAATGATGCGTTTGTGTAGCCACATCTGTAGATGTGACGTGTCAAATCTGAGCTCGTTTGGACCAAAAACAAGACACTTGAAGACTTTGGCGTACACGCAGTCAAAACGGCGGTGAATTTTTGATCCAATATGGCCGACTTCCTGTTGATCATAGAGACGTGCTCCAATTCATCTTTTGGCTTGTCTCATGGTTCTCTGTCACTGTCCCGAATTTCGTTTACCTGCGACAAACTTTGCTTGTCCCCTCTCCCATAGGGGTCCAATTCTAGGGGGCGCCGTTGAGTGGGGTCACTTTGGTCATTGTTGCGATCTCCGTTTTATTGAATTTTTCACCGGGCCGGTCGATTCTATACCCCCATGTGAGACTTTTCGTTGATGTTCAGGGGGTCAAATCTGCATTTCTTTGTTTATACAGAACGAAGAACAATGTTAACTTAAAGCCGCTGGCGGCAATGATGGCCCTCGCCCCGGCGCGCACGCCCATGCCAGGCAACCGCTGAGGTCTTGTGACCGCCCTGACACGACACTCTCTCCTCCCGACAGCTCGTCCACCAGAAAAATTACATAGGGCACCTTTAATATTTGAAAATGGGAACGATCTAGAGCCAAATTATAGAAACTAGGCCACAGGTCACATGACTTTTATAATCAAGAGCACTGTCAGACTAAGACTGTGCATAAAAACAGACCCTCCAACAGAAAAGTTACATAGTGCACCTTTAAACATATTTTGGGGGGGGAGTATTTGCCCCTTTGTGGCCAACCATGGAAAATACCCCATATCCATAATGTATATTTTTGGTCGTAGACACGCATAGAATTTAATACCCATATTTGGTACAAATCCCATAATGCTGATGTTTCATGTCTGGATAGGGGGCGCTATAGAGTTCACTTTTCATATACTTTATAGTGTATTATATTCAGGCCATGTTCAAGCTTTAGTGATTCAAATTTCAGCACAATCAGACAAAGTCTGTGCGTGTAGTAATTTTTGAACTATTTATTGGGGGAGTCTTTGCGCCCCTCCTGGCCAACCGTGGGAAACACCCCATATCCATAATATATTTATTTGCTTGCTTTGATACAGAGAATTGAATACCCAAATTTGGTACAAATCCGATAATGTTGACGTTTCTTGTATAGGCTAGGTGGCGCTATAAAGTAACTTTTCATATGCTTTATAGTTTATTATAATCAAGCCCTAATCAGGCATTAGTGATTCAAATTTCAGCACGATCAGACAAAGCCTGTGTGTGTAGGCATTTTTAAACAATTTTTTTAGGGAGTCTTTGCGCCCCTGGTGGCAAACAATGAAAATTGCACCATGTCCATAATATAAGATTTTGCTTGAAATCATGCATAGAATTTAATCCCCAAATTTGGTCCAAATCCGATAATGTTGACGTTTCACGTATACACTAGGTGGCGCTACAGAGTTCACTTTTATTATATTTCATATTTCATCACATTCAGGCCGGGATCACACAATCGTGATGTGAGTTTGAGCTCTGTAGGCCAAAGCCTGTGGCCGTGAGAGGTCATCAAAGAAACAGGAAACGAAGGCGTTATTCGCCGGCGTGCTACGGACAAACCGAGAAAAACTGCGCTGAGAAAAATGATGGCGTTTGTGGACCCACATCTGTAGATGTGACGTGTCAAATCTGAGCTCGTTTGGACCAAAACCAAGACACTTGAAGACTTTGGCGTACACGCAGTCAAAACGGCGGTGAATTTTTGATTCAATATGGCCGACTTCCTGTTGGTCATAGGGCGGTGTGACAATGACATTTTCTACTTGTCTCCTTGTTTTCTATCACTGTCCCGAATTTTGTCGGTCTACGCCAAAATATGCTTTTCAGCTCCCCATAGACTTTCAATTTTTGACTTTTCCAGGGGGCGCTGTCAAGTAGGGGCACTTTGGGCATTGTCGCGATGCCCGTTTTATCAAATTTTTCGCCGGACCAGTCGATCTGATACCCCCATGTGAGACTTTTCGTCGATGTTCAGGCCCTCAAAATCGCGATCGTTTGCAAAGAAAAATAATAATAATAATAATAATATAGCGTAAGAAACCGGTGAAGAACAATACCCCTCGCCACTTCGTTAGGCGAGGGCCAATAATATAGCGTAAGAAACCGGTGAAGAACAATACCCCTCGCCACTTCGTTAGGCGAGGGCCAATTAAAGCCGCTCGCGGCAATGATGGCCCTCGCCCCGGCGCGCACGCCCCTCCCAGGCAACCGCTGAGGTCTTGTGACCGCCCTGGCACGACTCTCTCCTCCCGACAGCTCGTCCACCAGAAAAATTACATAGGGCACCTTTAATATTTGAAAATGGGAACGATCTAGAGCCAAATTATAGAAACTAGGCCACAGGTCACATGACTTTTATAATCAAGAGCACTGTCAGACTAAGACTGTGCATAAAAACAGACCCTCCAACAGAAAAGTTTCATAGTGCACCTTTAAACATATTTTGGGGGGGGAGTATTTGCGCCCTTTGTGGCCAACCATGGAAAATACCCCATATCCATAATGTATTTTTTTGGTCGTAGACACGCATAGAATTTAATACCCATATTTGGTACAAATCCGATAATGTTGATGTTTCATGTCTGAGTAGGGGGCGCTATAGAGTTCACTTTTCATATACTTTATAGTGTATTATATTCAGTCCATGTTCAAGCTTTAGCGATTCAAATTTCAGCACAATCAGACAAAGTCTGTGCGTGTAGTAATTTTGGAACTATTTATTGGGGGAGCCTTTGCGCCCCTCCTGGCCAACTGTGGGAAACACCCCATATCCATAATATATTTATTTGCTTGCTTTGATACAGAGAATTGAATACCCAAATTTGGTACAAATCCGATAATGTTGACGTTTCTTGTATAGGCTAGGTGGCGCTATAGAGTAACTTTTCATATGCTTTATAGTTTATTATAATCAAGCCCTAATCAGGTATTAGTGATTCAAATTTCAGCACGATCAGACAAAGCCTGTGTGTGTAGGCATTTTTTTACTATTTTTTTAGGGAGTCTTTGCGCCCCTGCTGGCGAACGATGAAAATTGCACCATGTCCATAATATAAGATTTTGCTTGAAATCATGGATAGAATTTAATCCCCAAATTTGGTACAAATCCGATAATGTTGACGTTTCACGTATACACTAGGTGGCGCTACAGAGTTCACTTTTATTATATTTCATATTTCATCACATTCAGGCCGGGATCACACAATAGTGATGTGAGTTTGAGCTCTGTAGGCCAAAGCCTGTGGCCGTGAGAGGGCATCAAAGAAACAGGAAACGAAGGTGTTATTCGCTGGCGTGCTACGGACAAACCGTGAAAAAGTGCGCTGAGAAAAATGATGCGTTTGTGGACCCACATCTGTAGATGTGACCTGTCAAATCTGAGCTTGTTTCGACCAAAACCAAGACACTTGAAGACTTTGGCGTACACGCAGTCAAAAGGGCGATGAATTTTTGATCCAATATGGCCGAATTCCTGTTGGTCATAGAGACGTGCTCCAATTCATCTTTTGGCTTGTCTCATGGTTCTCTGTCACTGTCCCGAATTTCGTTTCCCTGCGACAAACTTTGCTTGTCCCCTCTCCCATAGGGATCCAATTCTAGGGGGCGCCGTTGAGTGGGGTCACTTTGACACTTGAAGACTTTGGCGTACACGCAGTCAAAACGGCGGTGAATTTTTGATCCAATATGGCCGACTTCCTGTTGGTCATAGGGCGGTGTGACAATGACATTTTCTGCTTGTCTCCTTGTTTTCTATCACTGTCCCGAACTTTGTCGGCCTACGCCAAAATATGCTTTTCAGCTCCCCATAGGCTTTCAATTTTTGACTTTTCCAGGGGGCGCTGTCGAGTAAGGGCACTTTGGGCATTGTCGCGATGCCCGTTTTATCAAATTTTTCGCCGGGCCGGTCAATCTGATACCCCCATGTGAGACTTTTCGTCGATGTTCAGGGGGTCAAAAATGCGATCATTTTGGCGGAAGAATAATAATAATAATTAAAGCCGCAAGCGGCATCGAACGGCCCTCGCGGGCCGCGCGTCGCACTCGGCCGACCCGACCCGCCCCACACACTGAGTCCAGCCCATTGCGCCCAATAAACGCCACCCCTAGCAAATGCCATGCCCAGCACCAGAAAAATTTCATAGTGCACTTTATTCATTTATTCTTTTAGGAGTCTTTGCGCCCCTGCTGGCCAACCGTGAAAAATGTCCCATGTCAGTAATATATGTTTTTGCTTATAGCTATTCACAGAATTTAAGTGGCAAATTTGGTCCAAATCTAGTAATGTTGGCGTTTCACGTCTATGTTAGGGGGCGCTATAGTGTAATTTTTCATATGCATAGTGTATTATATTTAGGCCGAGATCACGCATCAGTGATTCAATTTTCAGCATGACCAGACTAAGCTCGTGCATGTGGTATTTGCTTAAATATTTGGGGGGGGGAGTCTTTGCATCCCTGCTGGCCAAGAGTGGAAAATTTCCCATGTTTGTAATGTCTGTCTAAACCATAGACTGCATAAAAGAAGTGGACTAAGTGAGCGTGACGTCACCCATAGCGTTTAGCGTCGCTCAAATGAGGCTTGTGATGCTAACGGCTACAGGGGCAAATCTGGAGCCAGGCTCTATGTTATGAATAGGGTTTTGACGGACAAAATAGCGGGGAAAAAATCAAGAGCATGTAGAGCGGGTTCATACGAACATTTTAAGACCAAAATGACGAGGCTCACAGCTACAGGTACAGAGAGGACGAGCGATAAGATCCCAATGTAAGTTAATGGGAAAAGGGAGAGAAGGAGCCGGAAGAGTCTCCTGGCACACTTCCTATTTGGCACGCAGCGGCTAACGGGATAGCTATGTCCACTCATATATACGGTCTATGGTCTAAACCAGGACTGAAGCAGGTCTAAACAATTATAACAGTTATTATTAGTCATGATTTACAGTTTGTTTACTGTTTACTTGAGCAGTCAGTATTGTACCATATAGCAAACATAAGGCGAGGAGCATTTTTGGGAGAAAGAAGTACTGCATTTTATCATTCTAACATGTGACAGTTCATGAAAAAAAAAATCATATATATATATATATATATATATATATATATATATATAAATATATATATGATGTCATAATATACAAATTAGATGGGTAAATTTAATCCCTACATAAACTTTGGGTCATCCTTATCATAATATTTTCCTAATTTACAGTATTTTTTTTTATCACTTTTAGGTTACAGCCTTTTGAAATTAAAATTAGGGTTAAATAACTGCATGCATATGGTGTCATTCTAAATCATTTAAATCCCTCAATGATATTAAAATATTTTCTAATTATTTATATGTTTTAACTGAATAAAATGTGCAGTTGTGCATGTTTATTAGTGTACAAACTTAGGGCAGTGCGTCCTGATTGGCTGAGACACATCAAAGTCAGACTGCTGCTCTTTTGATGTGTCTGTGTCCAGAGCGGCTCTGTCACGTTTTATTTAGAACCAGAGCAAAGTCACTCCTGATTGGCCAAGACACACATCAAAGGAGAGAAGTGCCGGTTTCCTAGGCTCCTGATTGGCTGAGAGATCACCCCACTGATGACGCAGCAGAAGGCTTTATATAGAGGCGTGCAGACTTCCGTCTTCTGCCACTCTGTGCCTCGTTTACGAAGTCAGAGCTGCATTTTCTACTCCTTTGGATTTATATTTGCGATCATCGGATCACCGGATTACTGTTTTGTCGCTTGTCTTTTGTCTGTGAACATTTGTACATCCTTGTAAGTCCTTGGACTTTGATTGACTGAGGACATCGTGTGATCCTTTGTCTTTTTTTCAATTGAAGACCGCCTGGGATCTCCGGATCAAGGTAGGATCATGACTTTTTTACTTTACACTGCTGGTTAAATCAAATGTGTGGTGAAGTAAAGCTGCTTTGTTAATGGAATTTAGCTCCATTGACAATGAATTGTCTATTGTCTGAAAGTTCTGCTGTCTGTCGGAAAGCAGTATGCCAGGGGCGGGAAATTGTTGCTAGGCAGATTAGACTTAGTCTAGACCTGGTCTAGACCTGGTCTAGTTTCGTGTGCGCGTGAGTATGTATGTGGGGAATGTATTTTTACTCTGTGTAATGATCGATTTCAATCTCATACAATAAGCGATCTTGTAAAAATACATGTACAGCGCCCAGAGCATCGCGGCTGCTCACGGGGCACCGCAGCGGCTCATGGGGCACCGGCCTGTGGCGAACAGCGCGGCTCACGGGGCACCGCGGCTGCTCACGGGGCACCGCGGCTGCTCACGGGGCACCGCGGCTGCTCACGGGGCACCGAGGCTGCTCACGGGGCACCGAGGCTGCTCACGGGGCACTGCGGCCGTAACGCGCGGAGCTCGTCAGTACAGGGTGTGTGGCTCGGTTAACTGTGTGTAGCTGGAGTGTCAGAGCAGCTTGGCTCTTTTTTCGCCTAGAGGCAGAGGGGATTCTTAGTTCTGCTAAATAATTTAATTTTGTTAAATAATTCTGGGTCTGATTGAGACGTTATCTAGACCTGGTCTAGTTTTGTGTGTGCGCTGCATGTATGTATGTGAGTGCATACATGTGTGTGCGTGTATGTGTGCGTGAGTGCATGTGTGTGCGTGTGCGTGCATTTATGTATGTATGTGTGTGCGTGTATGTATATGTGTGTATATAAGTGTGTATGTGTGTGCGTGTATGTGTGCGTGAGTGCATGTGTGTGCGTGCATTTATGTATGTGTGTGCATATAAGTGTGTATGTGTGTGCGTGTATGTGTGCGTGAGTGCATGTGTGTGCGTGCGTGTGCGTGCATTTATGTATGTGTGTGCGTGTATGTATGTGTGTGTATATGTGTGGTTGTATATGTGTGTGTGTAGTATGTGTGCGTGTATGGGTGTGTGTTCGTGTGTATGTCTGGCTTGACCAATCAGAAAACAGTTTGGCAAAAGCGAAACTGTCGCTATGCAGTTTCTGGGGGCAGTACGTTTTGTTTTAGTGTCCTTGGTTTTGTGTGTCTGAGAACAGAGCGTATCACCAACAGTTTTACTTATGTTCTGATTAAGTCCAGGTCTAGTCCATGTCTTAAATGGTTCTGGTGTAGACCTGGGTAGTCCTGCTCTGGGTCTAGTCCGAGTGTAGGTAGATCTAGTCTGGGTCTGGAGTTGGACTAGACCTGGTTTAGACCT
Organism: Odontamblyopus lacepedii; assembly: GCA_034769755.1. Lineage (NCBI taxonomy): Eukaryota > Metazoa > Chordata > Actinopteri > Gobiiformes > Gobiidae > Odontamblyopus > Odontamblyopus lacepedii. The sequence continues at coordinate 33,676,539 of CM068364.1, forward strand.
GATCCTGATCTGGTTTAGACCTGCTGTGTGTCATTGTGTTCGTTTAGTTGGATGTACATGGCTCTGGTGTAGTCCTTTTTCAGTCAGATCCTGGTGTTGAAGTGGTTTGAAGTAGACATGATTAAAATATGATCTTTTTATAATTTACTGGACTGTCTGACCTGTTGTACTCACAGACCGTAAATATGAGTGGATTAAGTGAGTGTGACGTCACCCACAGCGTTGAGCGCTGCTCAAATGAGTCTTGTGATGCTAACGGTTACAGGAGTGAATCTGGAGCCAGGTTATGAATAGGTTTTTAGCGAAGAAAAAAAAAAAATCAGGATCACGTGTTCAAACGGGTTCATATGAACATTTGAAGACCAAAATGACGAGGCTCAGTGCAGCAGGTATAGAGAGAGGGACAATAAGATCTCAATGTAAGTCAATGGGGAAAAAGGGAGAGAATGAGCTGGAGCCCACTAATAAATATAATAATAAATAAATAAGAATGTGTCCAAAAGGTCCTACTTTGATCATGGTTTATTTTCACACAGACTTTTTTGGCTTTTAAAGGTCCTCTGTTTTTCTCATAAGTATGTAATATTGATATGCATTGTTAAAAAGGAAAAGACAGTAAGTGAGGTAATGTACTCTTGTGTTTGACCTGTTCTCCTTGTTTATTCCTGGTTTAAATTTCCTCCTAGTTTACTCCTGGTTTGCAACTTGTTTAGTTCTAGTTTAGTTGTTGCTTTATTTTTGTGTATGTGCTGTGCAAAGTGCAATCTTATTTGGTCTCGGATGTTTTCTGCATGTAGTTCAGTCCTGTTTTTGAAGTTGTGATTCTACTCCTGGTATAACCTTGTATTTTAGTTTTGTCTCGTTCTGGTTCTTGTAGTCCTAGTTTAGGTTTAATTTAGTCCTAATTAGTTGCAATACTAGTCCTGGCTTTTTGGTTCTCATTTACTCCTGCTTTATTATAATATTCAGTATTTTCGTTCATTCCTGACTTAGTTCTGGTTTAGTTATATCATTAAGTTGTGTAGCTAAAGGTTGCAATATTTAGTCTTAGTCCTTTATTGTGACTAATGTGTACACCAGTGACTCTTGCTTTTAACATTTTATGTATGTTTTCAGATGCCTCGTGAAAGGGACAGCTTAAGTCCATTGCGTCGAGGAAGAAGCGAAGGACCAGCTCATGACCGCTGCCCTCCTTCGTCTCTCCCCCAGCCCTGAGCCCATCATTCGTATGTTTATATTTTATATTTTATTCTATACATTTTGACCCGCCTCTACAAGCTTGTGTTTTGTTAATTCCTTTGTAGGCCATGGTACTGGTTCTCGGCATTCTGTGCGGAAGCAGAACTGGAAGACTTCCCCGTCACGGAAGGCCTTACAAGTTGTTCATTCCGCCAGAGTGTCCCGATAAGAAGGTTTGTTTTCATATAAATTGGCGGTTTTGTATTCTAAAATGAGATTTCATGCTACCACAGACATTCACTAAGAATGAGCGAAAAGCATTTGTTGTGGAATATTAAAGGTGCAGTGTTCATCTGGAAGGGGCACATGCCCGTCTGTCTTGCTTTTGTCTGCAATGTTCCACAGTATAGCAGTAAACGTGCCTATTTTGCATTTATATAATTAGGGGTGAATTAGTAAAAGAAAAATTCATGTTTAAAATCAATTTTAAATGCATGCATTCTTACTGGGAGAGGGTGGCCTCTCCAGACACTTGCCCTGTTAGAAAGGTCAGAAATGCTTTATATCATACTGTAGACTATAGCAAAAAAGCAACCTTTAATTACATTATTTATGACTAAAGCATATGTACAGTTTAGGTAATAGACTTTCCAACAGAAGGATTACAGAGTGCACTTGTTTTGTTTTGTTGTCTCTAGTTCGTTCTGATTGTCGGGCACTCTCATCTACGAGCTATCGTGGATGGGTTCGTGCCCGATGCCAGAGGGATGTCTTTCCTTTGGCTTCAGTTCGACCCTGGAGGTTCTGCACGTGACATCCACCGAGAGCTGGCGACCGCATCTGACCAGAGGTGAGCTAGTAATGAAAATATTGTGTTTTTGAACCTACAAAATTGAATAATTGTTTTGATAATGTCCTGAAATAGTTTGAATTTGCTGAATCCAAATTTTTAAAGGTGCCCTATGTAACTTTTTTGGTGCAGGTTAAGATACCTGCTTGTCTTCACGGAGATATTCTTTTGTTTCTTGGAATGTCCCACCATATGGCATTAAAGCTCATTCATCTTACATTTTTATTGCACAGAAGTACATCTGATTTGTACCTGGTGATGTTGCCTGTGTCCAAGGAAAGAGATGGCCATCCAGACAAAACAAAAACATCTCCATGGAGACAAGTGGGAGGCATCCCCTCCACCACAAATGTTACATAGTGTTTCTTTAAAAAAAAAAAAAAAAAGCTTTAATATATTAACATATTAAATATTAACATATTTAAGAAGATAATTTAAACAAATGATCTTAATTTATTGGTACAACAAAACATGTGTAATGCCATTTTGTTGATTATCTCAATGTCCATGTGTTTAAATGATTTCTTGGGAATTAAAGTTTTTGATTTTCATAGAGCCTGCTCTGGTCTGCCTGCTCTCCCCGTGCAATAACCTTCACGCCAGCCGCACTGTTGATGAGGCTGCAGCTGAGTTCGGCCGACTCCTGGCCTATGTCTGCAGCCGCTGGCAGAGGGTATATTTTTTAATTATTATTATTTTTTGCTTGTTTGATATTTCACAGTATGTTAACGTGTTAATGTTTCACATAGGTCTGTGTCATGGATTTTCCGAATCGTCTGGTTGATGATTTGGAAGTCCAGACCCTCCTGAGACAGGAGTACCACCGGGTCTCAGCGCGCATGGGTATAATAATGTTTCAAATGTTTGTTCAATACTTTAGAACACTTTCTTTTGAACAGTGTTGCATGTGTCCCCTTTATATTTAATACAATGGTTTAGTGATGTGCTTATGTTTTCAAAGGAATCCGCTTTTTCCCTGTGGCTGAGCAGTTTCCGATGGATCGCCTGGAGCTGTGGAGCTGGGACGGCGTAAGTTCAGTGTTCTTATTTGTTCATTTGTGTTTGGCTCTGCACTGCCCCCTGTGTGCCAGCTTTAACAGGGTCACATTCAGCACATTTTCTAATTAAGATGAGATCAAACTTCTCTATCTCCTCCCTAATGGGTTAAAACACAATCTTAAATCTGAGTTTATATTATTGTTGAATGGTTGATTTACCCTTACTAATTTTTAATGGATGTTTGCTTATATTCTTAATGTTTCAGGTCCATCTGAGCGACAGCCATGGGATGGGGATCTATGCCCAGCTGCTGTGGCAGGCTTGCTACACGCAGCTACAGACACCGGATCCCGCTGCCCCGGTGTCTCCTCCCCCATCCCAACCCCGACCTGCCACCAGGAGGGTTAAGCCAAGAGTGGTGGTGACTGGACCTGTGCCCGTACCACCCCCACCCCCTACTGAGTGGACACTGGTTGGACGAGGCAGAAAGGTAACAGTGACACAATGTATGAATTGATAGGGTTGATACAGATCAGTTGCCATGAAATTGTACAAGCATCTAAAACTGTAGCAACTGTTCTATTCAGTACAAAGTGATGTCACAGAATATTAATTGATATCGATTGATTGAGTATTAGTGAAGTCACATAAAATTTTCCATTGTTTGAAACTCAAACTCAAAACTTTGTTTTTGTTTTTTTAATCAAGCTATGCAAAATCTCATGATGAGTTCAATTTTAAATAGCACATATAAATAGCACGTTAAATTTTAAATAGCACATATATGGGGGGTGTTTTATTTGAGATGTTTTCAGGCATAAATGGTCATTATTGTGACCCTTTTACTATATCTGGATATATGAAATGCTACAATTATTTAGTTTATTTAATGGCCTTTTTAAATCACAGCTGTTTTAGTGTCCCAATATTGTATCTGGAGGGTGAAACAGTTTTCTATTTCTGTAATTTGGTTCAAATGCTCTTTGTTCCATAGACTCTGTGGCTTTAAAGGTGCCCTTATATTTGCTAATGAAGGGCCCGTCACTTCTTGTACTGCTTTGCCTGCAATGTTTTCAGTATAATCTGATCCAGTTTTCATTTATTCTATAGTGTTTTATAGCCAAAGAAACTGGTCTGATAATGTAAACTGCTTGTCTCCATGTAAATTACATAGATAAATATTTGAGTTTTTTAATGGCTGATAGTGTTACCGATGGTTTAGACTTCAGAGAAACCAGTGACAGATATATAGGACTGATTTTGATTATTGTCCATGAAACTCACTCATATCTAATTTTGTAATCATAACCTTATAAGAGAGCAACTAATACATATTTTGTACAGTTATAAGCACACTAAAGTGTTCAATTTAAGCATTTTATATTTATTCTTTATGCATAGAGATAGAGATTTAGGGCGGATAGCCAATTAATGAAAACAAGTAAATATTGGCTCGATATATCAGCCAAACAATATCTGCATATGTCTGCATTTTAGAATTAAATGTAGAATGCTATGACATTGTATGAACACAACTTATATATTATTCATGCTTTATTGATTTGATTTTTCACAGAAGAACCAGAGCTCTCCTGTGGGAGTCCAGACAGGACTGGTTGAGGTGAGTTTATGACATGACACTAGTCGCATAGTTCTGATCCAATGATACAGACCATAATATGAAAACTTTTGATATATGCACAGGTGGAGCCTGCTTTCTCCACACACTTCTCGCCTCTGGTGTTCAGCCCCGCCATGTTGGTTGAGATGGAGAAGATCTCTCCATCCAATCTTGGCTCTTTTCCTAAGGAAAAGAAGGTATTTTTACTGTCAAATTGAGTTATGTATAAAAGACTCAGTTTTTGATTTAGCAATTTGTAAAGAAACCACCCTTTTCTTTTCAAAAGACGTCTCAACCAGGACGTCGCAAAGCTGTTGCCCTTAAACGCCAGCCCCAGGGAGCGGTCAAGGCAACGGCTGGGAAGGTGAGCAAGAGGGGCTCACCTTCCAGCTCAACATCCGGGGAGGAGGAGCAGAAGGTGGGTGCAGGATTACAGATATATTCTATGTCTGGCATATATAACTGACTTGTACATGTTGTTCTGTAGCCTGTTGTGGAGGTGAGGCACCGCCCCCCTCTCTCACGCTCCTCTCCGGGTCGGGAGGTGTGACCCTGCTCACCTGTCAGCTCCCCACCTGCATTGGAGGAGGACCAGGTCAGTGTTGTATGTGTTGATGTGTACATGACAAATGTGTGATTTTACTCATCAGTCATGCTTTTATTTCATAGGCGGTTGTGGAGGTGAGAAGCCTTTCCCCTCCTTGCCCCTCCTATGCCGACGTGGTGAAACGTTACACTCCACCCGTCATCTCCACGTCCGGATTGGCACGTAAACGCTTGACACGTGCCAGCTCCACATCCGGGATGGAGGAGAATGTCTCTCGCGAGACAATAAAACCACCTGCCTCAAAGCGCCGTCGCTCCCAGCGGCAGGTGAGCTTGTTTTGTCTTTCCACAGCCTTTGTCCTGTTTTTATTAAAAATGGTGACTAATAGTATATTGTCTTTACAAAGTTTGAGGCAGGACCTACACTCGAGGTGAGACCTGTCTCTCCTCCCGTCTCCCTGCCTGAGATGGAACTGGACCAGGTATGAGCTAAGTTTATATAATGGAGTGATGTCATGTGTCTGTGACTGTGAATATGGGCTAATGTATAGATGTTTTTGTAGTGTGGAGAGGTGGAAGTGGCTCCAGGAACATCACTCAGCAGATCCAGAGAGATGTTGACAGACCAGGTGAGATGTCAACAAAATATATATTTGATATTTTACGAGGTAATTCAATTGAGAACGGCTTCTCCTTTACAGTGATGACCTTGGACCTATGTAGCATGTAGATGGGATTTGTATGTATGTATGTATGTATGTACGTACGTACGTATGTACATATACATACACACGTATATACACACATATACATACATACACATATATATAGACGCATACATACATACACACACACACATATATATACATATATGAGTGATTTTTCTACTAGATATAGATATATATGGTAGAAAAATTTAATGGGGTTTGTAGTTTGAAGACACACTAATATTAATTCTTTGCATCTTGTAGGCCTTCCCTTCTCCTGAGACCTGTTTGCCGCCTTCTTCTCCACTCCCTCCACCCAGCCTTCCTCATCTGACCAGCCTTCCTCCTTCTTCTGTGACCAGTCAACCTTCTCCGCTCAGCCGTCCACCAGCTGTCCAAGAGGAGAGTTCTTTTGACAAAGGGGACAAAGATAAGTCTTGTTGTGCACAGTGTGATGTACCTGTTAGTGTTAGGGAAAATCTTCCTTCTGTAATTAGGGGTAGTTTTCATCAGGGCGATGGTCGGTTCGTGTATGGAGGTGTACAGTGTATGGCAATATCTCTGGTAGCTTTAGCTCAGCATACAGTGTTGAATGTGTTTTCGTGGGATCAGAGGCAGTTAGACAGGGTTTTGATTCTTGGGGATGCACTGTACACCGAGCGTCAGAATCTGGGCTCAATTAGTGGGATTGGGTATTTACTTGTTACAGACTTACCGACTGAGTCTGTTATAGATGGGCAGCGGTTCAGGTTTTCTTTCAGTGAGCCACGTAATGGAGCTGCTAATGTCGTAGAGCATGACTTCATTGAGGCAGGCGCATGGGTGACGTTAGATGGTGGTTTAGAGCAGATGTTGGCACGGTACGACACATGTCTTATGACACTCTGTGGTAGTACTTGTGCAGTTATTAAAAACAATGGTCGGTTTGCGGTGGTCGACTCTCACTCGCGTAGTGCTGATGGGTTGGTAGATGCTGATGGCAAAAGTGTGGTTGTGTATTTTAATAGTATAGATGAGCTGTATAGTTATTTTTGTGCATTGGCTGCATGTTACGGTAATTGTGATGAGGATAGTGATGATGTGTCTTTTAAAGAGTTTGAGATTACTGGTGTTAATGTTGTTGTAGCAGAGGACAGTCTGAGGGGCTTAAAGAGCAAAGAGGCCGCAGAAGTGTCTTCTGTGCCCCCAAACACGTTTAAAAAAAACAAGCGCGATACTGATGAGGACTTGGATGTGCTGTGCAGCAGTGTTCAGGAGAATGCCCTGTCCTTCAATCCACTTACTGAAAGTGATTGTAAGGACTTGTGCAAACACATAAAAGCAGAGTATCAGAAGGTTGGTGTAGCAGATCCTAAAACTGTAGGTCCATTAGGCGCTCCGTGTCACAAAGACAAAATTGTTGCGGATGGTAATTGTTTCTTTCGGGCGATTTCGCAGGCCATTAGTGGTACACAAAAAGATCATAGGAAAATTAGACTTGCGATTGTTAAACACCTTTTAAATAATCCTTTAAAATATAACACGGTACTGCGCGATGGTTATTCGTCTGTAGAAGACTATATCAGCGCGTCAAACATGCGTAAAGTTGGCACATGGGCCACTGAAGTTGAAATTCATGCGACTGCGGATTATTTAGGTGTTAATGTATTTACATTTTATAATGGACATTGGCTCAAATATGGTTGTACTACCAAGCCTTTGTCGTCCAGTGGCATCTATCTTGAAAATGTTAACGGTCATTATGAAAACGTAACTTGCGTCCAAAATCCTAATTCCCTCACTTGTTATGAATGCTGCCAAATGTATCGCTTGTCAGTGGAGGGCTACAATATTAGGCCTAAAAAGGTAGCCTTTCAAACACAGGTCAGTCAGGTAAATAAAGACATTGAAATTAATCAAGAACCTGTGTTATCAAAGTATTTACTAAAGAAAAAACAAAAACATCTAAAAAGCACCTACAACAAACACCACCACATGATCAAAGAAATAATGAGAGAAAAGTATTTACAAAATCGAGAAAATGTTAAAGAAAAGAATTTGACACGATACAGGTCTAATTTGGTATATCAACAAAAGCTGAAAGAAGCAACCAAAATAAGAGCTAAACAAATATATAGACATGATGTAGAGTATAGAGAGGGGAAAAAGGCTGCAAACAAACATAAATACACAATGAATTTAGAGTATAGGCAGAAAATTAAGTCTGCAAACAAACATAAATACACAATGAATTTAGAGTATAGGCAGAAAATTAAGTCTGCAAACAAACATAAATACACAATGAATTTAGAGTATAGGCAGAAAATTAAGTCTGCAATCAATGCTGCAAACAAACATAAATATAAAACCAACATAGAATATAGACAAAAACATAAAGCTGCATGTAAAAATAAATACAGCATTGATACACATTATCAAAATAAACTTAAAGCAGCAGGCATTAACAAATATAAAGTTAATTTGAAATATCAAAATAAACTTAAAGCAGCTAGCATCCAGAAATATAAATTTAATTTACAACATAAACAACACATGAAAGCAGCCAGTAAACATAAGTATAAATCAAATCCCCAACATAAACAAAAAGTGAAAGCAATTGGCAAACAAAAATATCACAGTAATGATCAATTTAAAAATAGGACCCGGGCAGCATTCAGGAACAAGCAAAAACAGATGAAACTAAAATTGGAAAACTTCACTTTTGTTATGGAGCAGTTTTTCAAAGAAAGCGAAGATGGTCCGGAATACATTTGCTGCGTTTGTCTAAAACTGTTATTTAAAAACCAGGTCTTACCTTGTAGAAAGGATGACTTTATGGCTAAACCGAAATGCGCCGGATGTAGCTAATGCCTGTATCTCAGAGGCCTATTTACATGCGTGTGTTAACGATTGTCCATCGCCATGCCCGCTCTTCGATTGTCGAGGAAGTTTATGGATCTGCTACACTTGCAACTCAAAACTTTGCAAAGGTCAAATTCCACCTGAGTGTTCAGTTAATAATTTACAATTGGACGACATTCCACCTGAGCTAGCCTGCTTGAACACTATTGAACAGCACATAGTGGCACTCAATATTAATTTTATGCAGATTTTAGCCTTGCCAAAAGGCTCCCAGCGTGGAATACACGGACCTGTAACTTGTTTACCTTCAAGGGTTAAGGAGTCGATTAGGCTATTGCTGCGTAGTAACATGGACGGTTGTTTGTTGCCTGTAAAACTGAAGCGTAAACTGACTTATAAGGGACATTATGAGTATCAGTATGTAGATACAGCACGTGTACGGAGGGCCATTGCAGTTCTTAAAGAAAACAACAGTTATTACTTTGACATTGATTTTAATGAAGAGTGGGTAAATGAGTTTGCTAGGGAAGAAGGTACAGATAAGGGAGCCAGTGCTAATGAAGTTATTGATACACGTGCAGGTGTTACTGTAGAGAATGAAAAGGCGCAGAACAGGAGCAGGCAGAAGATTTAGATGATGAGCTTCTCCATGATAGACAGCGTCACTGTATGTATCAGGATACGTGTTTCATGCCTGTAGATATAGCTCAGGAAGCTCTTGATCATTACTTTGAGGGGATTTTGAATTTGGCTCCAGCCGAGGGGAACAGCCCTGTGAGTTTGTTGCGTGATAAAGAAAATGAGGCTAAATGCTTTCCAAAGGAGTTTCCGTATGGTCGTAATACGTTTCATAGTCCTCGGCCTATTCGTTTGACCATGTGCCGATATTTTATTAATAGACTCATGCACGTGGATGGTCGATTTGCGCAAAATTTTAAGTTTCTTTTTTTGGCATTGTACATGTTAGAGGTTCAGCAGGTCGTGTCAAAAGTATCTATAGCGTTGCGAAAGGGACATTCTGGTCACGGTAATGCTGCTGCAGGTGATGCAACTTTAGAAAATTTGTTACTGTATGATAATGGCTATCGTTTTATGCAGCCTATTAGAGGCACGCCGCCATTCTGGCAGTCGGCACAAAAAGATTTGTTTGCGTGTATTCGGCAGCTTGGTATTCCGACGTGGTTTTGTTCGTTTAGTTCTGCAGATCTCCGCTGGTCAAGCCTCCTTAAAACGCTCTTAAAGCAGGAAGGTAGTACTCGGAGTGTTAACGATTTAGATTGGGCTGAGAGATGTGACCTTTTGCGTCGTCACCCTGTAACTGCGGCTCGTATGTTTGACGCCCGTTGGCATCGCTTACGTAAAGTTATTCTGTCCCCAGCTCAGCCCATCGGTAAAGTGATAGATTATTTTTATCGTGTAGAATTTCAGCAGCGTGGATCACCCCATGTCCACTGTCTATTTTGGATAGAAAATGCCCCAAAGCTGGGTGTAAATAAAGATGAGGAGGTAGTTCAGTTTGTTGATAAATATGTTACCTGTGAACTACCATCAGATCCAGATTTATTGGAAAAAGTGACTTCAGTGCAGCAGCATTCTAAACGTCACTCAAAAACATGTAGAAAAAATAACAAAGTGTGTCGTTTTAACTTCCCGCGTCCGGTGTCAGCGCGTACGTTTATTAAACGTAAAGACCCTGAGTCAGAGCCCCTTGTAACGAAGGAGGAGGCTCAATTCATTATGAGCGTTCTGAAGAATGCTGTTCTTGATGAAAATAACCTGTGTCTTAGTGCTGAAGAGTTGTTCGCGTCACTGGGGTTAACACAGTCCACATTTGAACAGATATACAGCGTTTTAGACGGACACACACACACAGTTTTAAAGAGGGAGGTTAGAGAAGCCTTTATAAACAACTACAACGAGAAATTATTAAGTTGCTGGAATGCCAATATGGACATTCAGTTCGTTGTAGATGCGTGGGCGTGCGTCGTGTATATTATTTCATATATTTCTAAAGCCGAGAGAGAGATGGGTTTACTTTTAAGTAATGCACAAAAAGAAGCTTCCAAAGGTAATGTTAGTGCGAAAGAGGCATTTAAAAAGTTAGGCAGCGTTTATCTTCATAATCGTGATGTCTCTGCGCAGGAAGCTGTGTATCGCGTAACAAACATGCACTTAAAGGAGTTTTCGCGTAAAGTTACTTTTGTCCCCACTGGCGATAATATAGTGCGCATGAGCCGACCAATTGGCGAAATAGATGATGAAATGGGGGATGATATTTGGATGACAAACATGATTGATAGATACTTAAGTCGACCAAATGACAGCACATTTAATGACATGTGCATAGCGACATTCGTATCTGAATATCGCTTACTTGGTCCATCTGATAAATGTAAAAACCCAATTCTTTTACAAAACGGATTAGGCGCGATTACTAAAAGAACACGGACCAAGCCCGCCGTCGTTAGATATGCGCGGTTTTCTGAGACTAAAAACACAGAGTTATTTCATCAAAGTATTCTTCAGTTATTCTTTCCGTATCGTGTTGAGGCCGACCTTAAGCCGCCTCCATTTGAAACATTCGAACATTTCTATAAAACCGGCGATGTGCGTTTAAGTGACGGATCGGCCCATTTGGTTAAGTTGATAGTTGATTCAAATAGGCGTCGATTTGAACTTGCAGCTGAGGACTTGGAGGAGGTGTATGAGCAGATGGATTGTGGAGAGATTCAGGAGGATGCGTGGGGCTTGCTCTGCCCAGAACAGGAAGTGGAGAGGTTAGAGGTGAGGGAGGAGTTCAGAGAGATGTTACAGGGTGTGACTTCTGAGCATGAGCAAGAGGCTATTCCAGACTTGGCTGTAAGGAACGAACAGGTTTGTCACATAGAGAAGAGAAATGTCATGAGTCGTCAAGAGGGTCTTTCACTTGTGAAAACTCTGAATGAGCAACAACTGTCCATTTTTTACAAAATACGGCAATGGTGCTTAGAGAAAGTAGCTGGTAACAACCCAGAGCCATTGCATGTGTTTATCACGGGTGGGGCAGGCACCGGGAAAAGTCACCTCATCAGGCGATTCAGTGCGAGGCGTCGCGATTGTTTGCTCCGATTTGCCAAAGTCCAGATAGTGTTAGTGTTTTACTAACGGCTCCGACAGGGATAGCAGCGTATAACTTACAGGCGACTACTATCCACACCACGTTTAGTATCGGCACTAAGGTTTCCCTCCTTACAGTCCACTAGGAGAGGAAAAGATTAATACACTGCGCGTTAAGTACATGGATTTACAAATTGTAATCATTGACGAAATATCCATGGTTGATAAAAAGTTATTTACTTATATTCACGGTCGATTGCGTCAAATTAAACAGTCACGTGACTTTTCTCCATTTGGAAATGTGTCTATTATCGCTGTTGGGGATTTCTTTCAATTATCGCCGGTCATGGGTCAGGCTCTGTACAAAGAAGTTGTAGGCGTTAATCTATTTACAGATTTATTCCAAATTGCAGCATTAAACACTGTAGTTAGACAATAAGATAATACTTTTGCAGAGTTATTGAACCGGCTTAGAGTGCGCTCCAGAGGGACACCAATGCGTGATGATGATATTGATATATTAAAACGTTGTGAAACAGGTGAAGATCCTGACGTTTTACATATTTTTACAAAGAATAGCTTTGTTACAAATTATAATTTAAAGATACTGAATAAAATCTGTCCTGAAAAAATTACAATTAGTGCGCGTGATTTTGGCTACGACAAAAACACCGGTAAGTTAACAGAAATACAAGGCCATCTCCATAAATCCAAACAAGCCAGTTTGGAGGAGACGTTAGTCTTAGGTGTAAATGCGCGCGTTATGCTCTGTAAAAATGTAGATTTGGCTGACGGTCTAGTAAATGGGGTATGTGGTATAATTACATATATAGTTGGAAATTCACAGAAAAACCTGCCTCCTTTAGCAATTTATGTTAAATTTGACGACGATCGAGTAGGCGCGCAGAGGAGGAGGCAAACGCGTACCCCTGCAGACCTGACTGGTTCTACTCGCATAGAACCAGAAGAAGAGCAAGCGAATAAACGAGGGGAGAAGCGTCGTCAGTTTCCGCTTAAACTAGCGTGGGCGTGTACGGTTCATAAAGTACAGGGCGTAACCGTAGATCAAGCAGTGGTGTCCCTTAAACAGGTTTTTACAGCGGGTCAGGCGTATGTGGCCCTTAGTCGCGTTAGGAGTTTAGAGGGTCTTATTATTCAAGACTTTGACGCAAATGCTATTTATTGTAATGATGGTATTAGAGCGGCGCTTGAGAACATGCCTCCCTTCATAGTGGCGAGTGCGCCCTGGCACTTACAAGAGGCACATGTCTTAACATTCTTTTTTATGAATATTCAGGGTTTAGTGCGACATGTGTCAGATTTGGCCTCATGCACACAGCATTGGCAGCCTAACTGTATTGCTGTGGTAGAGACATGGTTAACTGTAGATTCAACTTTTCAAACTAGTCACATTGAAGGGTATAATTTCCATAGTCGTCCCCGTAGTTTATCCTATCGGCAGACTCATCACCCAGCTCTGACTAGTTTACTGGGCCAACAGCACGGTGGTGTTGGCATGTACTGTGAAGAAAAGCTTAACTATGAAATCACAGTACAGGATTTCAGTTTAGAATGTTTAGTGAATTATTTTGCAGAGCAGAAAATTATAGTTGCAGCTGTTTATCGTCCACCGTCATATCCCATGTCTCTGTTTAAATATAATTTGGATAGGTTACTGAATTGGCTAAACTCACATTGTGCCACTGTGGTGGTGGTGGGAGATTTTAATGAAGACATATTGAAATCTACAAGTCTCTGCAATTTTATGACAGAAAGAGGTTATGTTCAATATGTCAAATCTCCCACAACTGAGAGGGGGACTTTAATTGATCATTTATATGTCAAATCTACAGAGTATGACATAGACTCTGTAGTAGTGCCAACTTACTTCAGCGACCATGAGGCGATCGCATTTTCTTTTAAGGGTAAATGTACAGAGGCTGTGCCTTTAGAATAAATTGGTAGTGGTACTAGTTTAGTTTTGTTTTAAATGGACAGTTGTTGCTTATTGACAACTCATCACATTTCTATGCGCGTGTAACATAGTTTGTAATCATGTGGTAATAGTATTTTTTAAATCTATTTATCAATTATATAGGTATAAATTATGAATTTTGAAGTGGTTTAGTTGTAATCTTGTTGTATTTTTCTTATTGTTTCTGGTTTGTATACGTGTTAGTGGTAGTTTATGTACATATGTATTTGTAGGGTTTTTAATTGTGTGTTGGTTGTTTCTGGTTTATATACATGTTAGTGGTAGTTTATTGTACATATGTATTTGTAGGGTTTTTAATTGTGTGTTGGTTGTTTGTGGTTCATATACATGTTAGTGGTAGTTTATTGTACATATGTATTTGTAGGGTTTTTAATTGTGTGTTGGTTGTTTGTGGTTCATATACATGTTAGTGGTAGTTTATTGTACATATGTATTTGTAGGGTTTTTAATTGTGTGTTGGTAGTTTGTAGCTTTTATACATGTTAGTCATAGTTTATATGTATTTGTAGTTAATATTACATACAGTGATGAGTGCACACATACTGTATGTTTTTCAGCTCAAATGTTTTGTGGCCTTTGTCCAAGTTGACTGGTTCTCTGTTTCTCCATCATGTCTCCCCTCTTCCACTTCTCCTCCTCTCCCTTCCCCTCTCTCCAGCCCCTCCTGTTCTCTGTCACCCCTCTTTCTCCCTCCCATCTCTCACCCTCCTACCTATCTTTTCCTCTATCAGCTCCCTCATCTCTCCCTGTCACCCGTCATCTACTTTCCCTCCAGCTCTCTCCTTTTCTCCTCTTTCTGTTCTCTCCCTCCCTGCTTTCTGTTCTTTCTCTCTCGCCCCTCTTTCTGTTCTCCCCTCTTTCTGTCCTCTCCTCTCTTTCTTCCTCCTCCCCCCCTCTCCCCTCCCTTTCTCCTGTTATCCCATCCGGGGGCAGGAGATCGGGGAGGGGAGAGGGGAGGAGGGGGGAGACCTCCTCTCCCCCAGCTCTACTCAGGGGGAGGGGCGGCCCTCTCCTTGAACCACCACCTTATCGCGGTGGAGAGGTTTGCGTGCCCAGATGATCCTCAGAGCTGTTTTGTGAGGGCCTTTCTGCTCCTGGTTCGGTCCTAAGACAAACAGGTTCAAGGTGATGGGTCAGACGAAGAGTGGTTCCGATTTGCCCAAATAATATGAAAACTGTAAATTGTATTGTACAGTAATGCTTAAAGATGTGTTTTTATTTATTTATATTGTCATGTGTTGTAATACAGTGTTCATGTATAATGGCTATTGGTTATGCTTTTGGTTTTCTAAAACAACATGCTGCGCTAAATGATTCTTCTTTGTGTACTTATAATATAATAAATAATAATAATTGTAATGTATAGTTTATTTGTGATGACACTTGGTTATGTTTTAGGTTTGCTTTAATAACATGCTGTGCTATTGTATATAAAGACTGAATAGCAAAAGAAATGTGTTCATCAGTGTCCAACTGTTTTTCATTTGCCCAATGGTCTTTTTAACATTGTAAATGGTCTTAGTCATGTTTATCCGGAGTGGCAACTTAAATAAAAAGTCTTGATTGAATCTTGTTTCTGTTTATTTCATAGAAAATGTGATTATAAATGTGTATGTATAAATATTTTAGGTAATTAATTAGCTGAAAAGTTAAAACATTTACAAAGACTATGTTTTAACATGTATAACATTTAAATGGAAACTTGGTGAAGATTGGTTCAATACAGAGGACAATATTTCAATTAAATGCACTGATGCATAATTCAGAAGATATCTGTTATAATTAGGGTTGAAATACCCAATTATATCATAGTAAATAAGCTTTATAAATGATTTGCACTCTAATTATAGATAGGTTCTTCTGCTGAGTGACAAAACGGTCTTAATTTAAAGGTGCAATGTTCATACATGCATACATACACTTTTTTTGGGTGGTTAATAAATTGACAGAAGGTGTATTACTCAGCCAAAATGTAATGAAAAGACATTTTTGTCAGTAGGATAACATGAGCGCTTACGCTCGTCATTCACCATCTTGTCGGGTCGCCCATTCACTCCCATTGTTTTCCATTCATTTTAGCAGCTATAAATATGGCCCATGCCTTTGGCATGGGGCTTGGATCGCGCTTGATGTAAGGAGTGTGTTTTGGGGACAGGAGCGCTTCGCACTACTTTTGTCAACATTGCAAGTGGCATCGAATGGCCATTGGTGGCCGCGCTTCGCACTCAGCGCTCCCCTCGGGTGGCACTGACGCTCCCCCGGGTGGTGCTGACGCTCCCCTGGGTGGCGCTGATGAGCCTCTTGTCTCTGTGTGTTTTTGACTTTGGGCTGAACTTGCCACCAAACACATAAAGTCCACACACACTGGAGATGCTGATGTGTTAATATTGACGAACATGGGAATTTTGGGACATCGCCATGGCAACACCGTGCAAAATACAACTTTGGCCCCCCGGACTTTTTTGTTTGGACTGACCTGAAGAATCACTGTGCCAAATTTCACATTCTTGAATGAAACTAATAAGACGCTATATCACTTTGAAAAGTAAGAAATTGTTGAAATTTTCCCATAAGGATAACATGGAGGCTATGGCGCATCGCCATGGCAACCCTGTGAAATATACCATATGGTTGTCATTGACTTTTTTGATTGGGATGACATCAAGAGTCATTGTGCCAAATTTGAGAATATTCTGTGAAAGTAAAATATTTGTCATGAATGGGAATTTATCGGATCTTTTCCATTAGGATAACATTGGAGGTTTCGTGCATCACCATGGCAACACGGTTAAAAATACCATATGGTTTACATTGGCTTTTTTGATTGAGATGGCCGAAAGTAATTTTGTACAAAATTTGGTACATTTTCTAAAAACTAAAATTTTGACCATCCATGCAAAATTTAATTCTGTCCTGCAGGGGGCGCTATCACACCAATTTTGCTCGTGTCACAATTAGTCGGATTTGGCACAAAAGTTTTACAAGTGATTAAAATTTGAGTTGAATCGGACTTTGTATGGCCGAACGGGAGCAAATTTTGACGTTAGAAAATTGCAAAAAATCTGAACAAATTTTGCCGCTTCGCCGCGCGTAAACCGTGACAGTTATTTTAAAAATTCAGCTATCGTTTGATGCCCCACTTCTGTAGTTGACGTATGCCGATTTTGACCCCTGTGGGTGAAGCGCCTTCAGAGGAGTTCGTTCAAATGCGACGTGAGCGAAAATGCTGACTCGGCAACTTTTTTACTTCAATCCAAGATGGCCGCCTTCTGGTTTGTCAGGGGGCGTGGCCATAATAATATTTTTTTTCTGTCTTGACATGAGGAATGTCTGTACCGAATTTCGTGACTGTACGACAAACTTTACGTCGGGACATCTCCCATAGGCGCAATGTATTTTGACTTTTGCAGGTGGCGCTGTCGCGCCACTTTTTTATACCCATACATGCAATGTATATTTTATCAAATTTTTCGCCACTTCTGAATTTTGGGCAAAATTTGGTGAGTTTTTGAGAGTGTTCAGGGGGTCAAATTAGAGCTCAAAGAGCAGAAGAAAAAAGAATAAATAAACAAACAAACAAATAAAAATAATAATAATTTTAGCAAAAACAATATATCCTTTTACATAGGAAAGACATATTATACATTTTTTGAAAGCTCTCGAGCTTCCCCACGTCACCGTGGGGTCATTGGTGAATGACGGGCGCTTACGCGCCCGTCATTCACCATCTCATCGGGGTCCGCCATTGACCCCCCATTGATTTCCATTCATTTTAGCAGCTATTAATATGGCCCATGCCTTCGGCATGGGGGCTTGGATACAGCTTGATGTCAGGAGTGTGTTTTAGGAAGAGGAGCGCTTCGCGCTACTTTTGTCAACATTGAGTGAATGGGCTTCGCCCATTCACTCAATGTTGACGATGACTTGTTAGCAAGAACAAATATGGATGTCCCATGCCTTCGGCATGGGTTGCTAGGATACTGCTGTTCACGGTGAGAGCGATCGAGGGACGAAGTTCAGCGCTTCGCGCTGAACTTCGTAAGACAGTTAGCAACGATGATGCCTGGGCTTCGCCCAGGCATCATCGTTGCGGAAGCAATAGGCCCTACGCCCTGTAGGGGCTCGGGCCTAATAAACAATAAATAAATAAAAATAATAATAATTTTAGCAAAAACAATATATCCTTTTACATAGGAAAGACATATTATACATTTTTTGAAAGCTCTCGAGCTTCCCCACGTCACCGTGGGGTCATTGGTGAATGACGGGCGCGTAAACGTCACCGTGGGGTCATTGGTGAATGACGGGCGCTTACGCGCCCGTCATTCACCATCTCGTCGGGGTCCGCCATTGACTCCCCATTGATTTCCATTCATTTTGGCAGCTGTAAATATGGCCCATGCCTTCGGCATGGGGGCTTGGATACAGCTTGATGTCAGGAGTGTGTTTTAGGGACAGGAGGCGCTTTGCGCTACTTTTGTCAACATTGAGTGAATGGGCTTCGCCCATTCACTCAATGTTGACGATGACTTGTTAGCAAGAACAAATATGCATGTCCCATGCCTTCGGCATGGGTTGCTAGGATACTGCTGTTCACGGAGAGAGCGAGGGAGTGACGAAGTTCAGCGCTTCGCGCTGAACTTCGTAAGACAGTTAGCAACGATGATGCCTGGGCTTCGCCCAGGCATCATCGTTGCGGAAGCAATAGGCCCTACGCCCTGTAGGGGCTCGGGCCTAATAATAAATAAAAAAAATAATAATAATTTTAGCAAAAACAATATATCCTTTTACATAGGAAAGACATATTATACATTTTTTGAAAGCTCTCGAGCTTCCCCACGTCACCGTGGGGTCATTGGTGAGCGCCCGTCATTCACCATCTCGTCGGGGTCCGCCATTGACCCCCATTGATTTCCATTCATTTTAGCAGCTGTAAAGATGGCCCATGCCTTCGGCATGGGGGCTTAGATACAGCTTGATGTCAGGAGTGTGTTTTAGGGACAGGAGGCGCTTCGCGCTACTTTTGTCAACATTGAGTGAATGGGCTTCGCCCATTCACTCAATGTTGACGATGACTTGTTAGCAAGAACAAATATGGATGTCCCATGCCTTCGGCATGGGTTGCTAGGATACTGCTGTTCACGGTGAGAGCGATCGAGGGACGAAGTTCAGCGCTTCGCGCTGAACTTCGTAAGACAGTTAGCAACGATGATGCCTGGGCTTCGCCCAGGCATCATCGTTGCGGAAGCAATAGGCCCTACGCCCTGTAGGGGCTCGGGCCTAATAAAAAGAAACCAACAAAGAACAATAGCCCTCGCCACTTCGTTAGGCGAGGGCCAATAATAATAATAAAAAGAAACCGAGCAAGAACAATACCCCTCGCCATTAACTTCGTTAACTGGCGAGGGCCAATAATATAGCGTAAGAAACCGATGAAGAACAATACCCCTCGCCACTTCGTTAGGCGAGGGCCAATAATATAGCGTAAGAAACCGATGAAGAACAATACCCCTCGCCACTTCGTTAGGCGAGGGCCAATAATATAGCGTAAGAAACCGAGCAAGAACAATACCCCTCGCCATTCACTTCGTGACTTGGCGAGGGCCAATAAAAAGAATATTCTGATACGAGAACAATGTTCCGCTTTTTTTTGTCCAACAAACTATACATTTTCGGAAACCTCTGATGCAGTGCTACGTCATGGCGAGGGTCCCTGGTGACTAAGGGCGAGTCATTTTAGTTCCCGCCCCCTATGAGTATCGCTATGCAATACTAATAGGCCCTTTGCCAGCCTCTGGCGCTCGGGCCAAAGTGAAGCTGGTGTGTAAGCGTCTCTTATTAAATTCCATGATTATGACCTGATGAAAGATTTGCCTTGATTCTTTACTCTGAACATGCAAACACATGCTGGCCTTGTGCAGTGAGTACAGACCTGTCTCTGCTCTGGGCAACACTGCTGGAGTCTTTGACAATCTGCTGATAAAACCTTTACTGTGTCCATGTTTTTTTTAACCAGAAATACAACACACATTTATAGCTAAAAGGAGCGTTTTATTAAATAAGGCATAAGGTCTCCGAAATACATCTGCACACGAGTGAAAGGCAAAAAACGAACTGATGAGGCATTATATTTTCTGACATACTTCATGTCATTTGTGATGTTTTAAGTTGGTGCAGATTTACTTTCTTGTCTTTGAGATAAAACAAAATCATGCACATTTTTACAAAGAAATGTACTTAATATTATTTAGGAAACATTCTTAACACTTTAATCCTTTTAGACATTCATTTAAACCAACTTGTTTACAAAAGGCAAAATAACATATACATAGGCTATAAGAAAGAAAGAGTGACATTTTACTGTAATGATAATTCTACATAAATATGAATATGAATGATTTAAAGAGGATGTATTTTATATTTATGGGGTATTAACTGCTAACACAACATTATAATATTTAGATCACAATGTTCCCTTGAAGTGTTTTGAACATTTCAACAAAAAAAGAAAAGTCTTAACTTTTGTTTTTGATGCTCCGAGTCTCCCTTTCCTTTGCTCCTCGTGCTAAGTCACTCCCCCTTCAGAGCGCTATCACAACACAATCAGCGCACATCCCACTAATAATAATAATAATAATGCATCAGTTTTATATAGCGCTTTTCAGGACACTCAAAGACACTTTACAGAGCATTATTCATTCACTCCAGACCCGGTGGCAATGTGGGTGATGTGTCTTGCCTAAGGACACTACGACAGGTTTTTGCCACTGGCGCCCCCCTGTGGCACCTGGAATTCCCAGTCTTCCATCCAAGTACTGACCAGGCCCTGCTGAGCCTCTGAGATCTGACGGGATCAGGCTCGAGCCGGTGTGGCCACATACCGACCGGTAATGACACGGCTGCACATGGGATCAGGTTTGTGAAGTTACTGAGCACAGTTTTGTGTCATGTTTTTGTGTATTTATGGAGGATTGTCATGTGGGAGCCTGGGTGATGTAGGATTGGGAAATGACTAAATTAAAACAGTGGTTTGACTGTAATAAATTGTTGCTAAATAAAAAAAAACAAAAAAAAAAACAACTAAATTTATGGTTATAGGAAATAAAAAAATTGACATTGACCTCAAAGTGACCATATATAATGAAATAACTGAACGTGTTGATGAACCTTATTTCCTTGGGGTTATCCTTGACCATAAACTATGCTGGAAGCCACAGTTTACGAGTGTGAAAAATAAAATAGCTAAATCTATAGCAGTTTTGAGGAAATCCAAATGTATGTTGGATGAAAAAGCACTTATACTGTATATTGCACATTAATCCTGCCTCATCTTAATTACTGTACTGAGGTGTGGGGAAATGCTCATAAGAAAAAATGTAACTAATATCTCCATCCTTCAGGAAAAGACAATAAGGACCACTTGTAATGCTGGGTACCGGGGACATACGAATCCACTGTTTTTTAAGCTGAAAATAATGAAATTTGAAGATATAGTTAAATTTAAAACTCTGCAAATTATGTACCAAGCACGTAACAATCTTCTCCTAAATAATATCCAAAACATGTTCCTAAATAGAGATAATACATATAACCTGAGGGGTCAAATGGACTTTAAGAACCTGACCTGTGGAATGAACAAGATGAAAGCTTCAAATGCAGAGTCTGATTAGTAAACTTTAAAAGAATGTACAAGGTAAATGTATTTAAAAACTATGTCACTGAAGAGGGATCAGAGATAAAAGTATGAATACTCACCATGCACATGCACATGCACATGCGGTGTGTATGGGCGTGGCCTCGTACAGACTCTTACAGCTAACTATAAGGAGGAGCCTGGGGTGTGTGCTTCCCAGACTCATTTATAGCCTTTTATGGTTGTGAGCGCTCCTAAATTTAAATGTAGTTCACACCTGTCGTGATTTATAAAAACCTGACATGGAGCTCTCATTTTATTGTAGTCTCATTTTGTGGTTGTCACTTGAGCATTTTAGTCAAGACTGAATATCCTGTGAAAATGGGGTTAAAATCTTTGGGGGAGTGTTGACCATTCTAGGGCAGACGAGAAACCTCCCCGGCCCTGAACTTCCAAAATGCTGAAACAGGCAGGGATGAAATCTAACGGAACGAGAGTGTAACATGTTAGAAAACTAAAAACAAAAAACAAAAAAACAAATCAAGCCTAATAGCCCTTGTGATGGAAATTTCTTACTTTGTCAAGCTAAAGAATGTATTGTTTAGGTTTAGATACTAGTAACTCACAAAGTGCTGAAGTATCTCTGTCTTCATGGTCACAGCGGTGGATCTGCTGTGTCGGGGCTTCTTAAGACAGGACATTATGTTCAGTCCTTTTCTATCAGGGTGAAAACAACAGGTTGTTGTTTTATTCATTCTCATCATTTAGAATTATTGGTCCACTTGAGTTCATCTAATCCAGGGGTGTCAAACTCATTTTGGTCCGGGGGCCGTATGCAACCTACTTTGATCCCAAAAGGGCCGGATCAGAAAACTCAGTTCTCTCTTCAAGTTATTGTATTTTTCTCCGTGTCTCGTAGTGGTGTTTAAGATTATATTCCTCGAGCAACGCCACTTGTTCCAAACACACTGAGCACAGATTTCCCATTCACCTCTGTCAACAAATAAGAATTAGACTATTTTTCTTGGGAAATCCTGAACTCAGCATCTGCTTTTCTCATTTTTTGACATTTTGCTGATGAGGGTCACGGTCGACAGTCAAAACGATCGTCCTTTAAGAGCGTTTGGAAAGAGGAAAGTCTTCATTTGTGCTGCTCTGGTGGGAGTCGCAACGTACAGAAACCCCGGAGACGCTGCTATGCTAAACGGTGCAGAAAATTAACAGAAAAATCAGAAAATTTTAAGTATTTTAATAGAAAAATCAGCCGAGAGCCAGATTAAAGGTCTTGGAGGGCCGGATCTGGCCCCCGGACCGCATGTTTGACACATGTGATCTAATCGATGCCCCAGTTTAACCCAGATAAATCGTCTCCTTTTGAGAACTGTTTAGATAAACTGTAGTATGTTTTAGCTCATGTTGATGTTGTGACGTTTGTCGACTGTAGAAGAGCTGTTTTTTTTTTGCCATGGCTCAGATTTGGGAGAGACAGACCTTGCGTGAGGGACAGATAGGTTTCTTTTTCATTTTCTCTGTAGTTGTGCGCACAATTTCTTTAATAAATCCAGACTCTTTGATTGAAGACAACTTCTCTCCAGTTTTTATTCTTCTCAGATTTAAAAATCCACAACAGCCTTCTTTGAGTGTCTTGCAGAAATGTATCTATGAACAATTAAATTTTTGTTTCAAAGGGCTCATTTTACACTATTTTCTGATAAAAAATGTTTAAATGTAGAAAAACTTAAAATAACGGGTTACTCAAATGTGTAAAAGAAAACAACAACAACAACAAAAAAATGCAAACAAATCACAACTCCAGCTTTGTTTTGAGCACAGACCATAAATATGAGTGGACAAAGTGAGTGTGACGTCACCCACAGCGTTTAGTGTCGCTCAAATGAGGCTCGCGATGTCACGGTGACAGGAGTGAATCTGCAGCCAGGCTCTATGTTATGAAGAGGATTTTTTTGACGGACAAAATAGTGAAAAAAAAATTCAGGATCGTGCAGAGCGGATTCATGTGAACATTTTAAGACCAAAATGACGAGGCCACAGCAGCAGATACAGAGAGAGGAGCGATCAGATCTCAATGTGAGTCAATGGGAAAAAGAGAGAGAAGGAGCCGGAAGAGCCTCCTGGAGCACTTCCTGTTTGGCATGCGGCGGCTAACGGGCTAGCTATGTCCACTCATATATACGGTCCATGGTTTTGATGAGGAAACAATGATAACACAGGTCAGGAAACAGCATAATATGGGCCCTTTAAATATAATCCTCTCAGTCGCCTCAGCATTACTGTGAACTGTACACCAAAGCTGAGTATAAGAAGGTTCACTCACTGGACGACATTTATAAGACACACCTTGGTTTGGCTTCACCTTATCTACAGTTGTGCTCATAAGTTTCCATCCCCTGGCAGAATTTATGATTTTTTGTCCATCTTTCAGAGAATATGAACGCTAACACCAAAACTTTTCTTTCACTCATGGTTAGTGCTCGGGTGAAGCCATAATGAGAACAGAAACTACACAACTGACCTCATAAATTCTGTCAGGGGATGGAAACTTATGAGCACAACTGTATGTCCTCTTCTTCAGAGAACCATCAGCCCCTGTGCCCTGTGATCTAGTGGCATTCACCACGTGCAGGTTCCTCGTGTTTGGAGTGAGCTGGGAAAACAGGCCTTTAGATTCTCTGCTCCTTCAGCTTGGAAAACCCTCCGAACTGAACTGAAAATGTCTGAACTTGTCTCATTTAAAGCGTTTCGATCTTTCTTATGTAAAAGGCAAAAAGCATCTATTCATCAGCGTCTGTGTTTTTAAGTTGTCATTGCAAAAGTGCTTTTAGAAACAGATTTTATTGCATTTTATCATCTACTGTTTACAACTACTGCACTTTATCCTTTTAAATTGTTACAGCTTCTGCACTTCATTCTTTTAAACTGTTACAGCTATTGCACTTTTGAAATATTTTCTACATTCATTGCACGTTACCTTCATAATTGATGTTTATCTTAACTGATTGTTGTTTTGTGCCTGGTCACATTTGTAAATGAGGTCTGGATCTCAATGGGTCTTTACCTGGTCAAATAAATAAATAAAGGTTAAATATGTTTGAGTGAAGTGAGTCGCCTAATCTGTCACATGCACTTTGCAACTTTCAGTTTATGGCGTAACATTGACTTGGATGGAATTTGAACCAACAACCTTCCTGTTCGTGGGTCAGGCCTTTAGTCATGTGTGCAAAAACACTCTGTGCCATTTTTGGATGTTTTGGATCTGATCATTTCTATAAGTGACCAGACCCAAAAGCTCACTATATTAAAAGACAAATCAGAAATTTTGCAGTGTACATTTGATCTGTATTAAACATTATTGGCCTATAGAATGTTGTGATGTCATCTGAAACCCAGGAATTACACAAAAGTGGAGCTAAAAGATCTTTGAATGATTTGTATAAGTCTGCAGGAAATCAGTCTTTTCCCTGAACACAGATGTTTTCAGTGGCCTCTATAATCTCACATACTGAAATAGGTTTGTTCTAAATGTATTGCTGCTGGTCACTTATTTGTGACAAATTTATACCATTCAAAAATGATTTGATTTAAGCATTTTGTTCTTCACTCTGATTTGTACAGTAAGTGACAGTCATGAAAAATGCTATAGGTAAATTTTCTCTCACCGTCAGGACCTTTAAGTCAAGCGATGACATTTTGTGAGAATAAACATTTCCCTTCCCTCCCATCACTTTCTGATCATTTTCATGTGATCAGTATTATTTAGGCCGTTGTTCACACACTTAATTCTTTGTCCCAGTTTGTTTGCTCCATAATAGTTTTCTTTTTTCTAGCACTATAGTGTGATATGATCAGGCCTCTTAAAGGATATGTTTATCACTCCCCAGAGCACTGTAGGTTAACTGTACCATTATCATTGACTTCCAAAAACTTGGATAATTCTTTTCTTCCATATTCACAAAAATTTCAATCAGATGATGCACCTCTGTTACACTGCCGTCTAAATTTGTGGACTTGGTTCTGTAGATTCATAGCTAGTGTTACTTATGAACACAGTCCTTCATATTCAGTCACTCTGGAGAGTGTTGTTTCGCCACCTCCTTCACAAAGACCACTTCTCCATGATTATGGAACAACCGGAGTTCATCACCCAGCTTGAATCACAGGACAGCAGAGGACAGCAATGTGTGCTCCACATTCATCTCCAGAAGCATCTTTTTAATGGGACTGAACAAACCCTGCAGGCTGCAGTTTTTGCTCTGGAATCAAGGATCGTGTGATGAAAGAGCTGCCTTGATTCTTTACTCTGAACATGCAAACACATGCTGGCCTTGTGCAGTGAGTACAGACCTGTCTCTGCTCTGGGCAACACTGCTGTAATCTTTGACAATCTGCTGATAAAACCTTTACTGTGTCCATGTTCTTTAACCAGAAATACAACACACATCTATAGCTAAAAGGAGTGTTTTATTAAATAAGGCATAAGGTCTCCGAAATACATCTGCACACGAGTGAAAGGCAAAAAACGAACTGATGAGGCATTATATTTTCTGACATACTTCATGTCATTTGTGATGTTTTAAGTTGGTGCAGATTTACTTTCTTGTCTTTGAGATAAAACAAAATCATGCACATTTTTACAAAGAAATGTACTTAATATTATTTAGGAAACATTCTTAACACTTTAATCCTTTTAGACATTCATTTAAACCAACTTGTTTACAAAAGGCAAAATAACATATACATAGGCTATAAGAAAGAAAGAGTGACATTTTACTGTAATGATAATTCTACATAAATATGAATATGAATGATTTAAAGAGGATGTATTTTATATTTATGGGGTATTAACTGCTAACACAACATTATAATATTTAGATCACAATGTTCACTTGAAGTGTTTTGAACATTTCAACAAAAAAAGAAAAGTCTTAACTTTTGTTTTTGATGCTCCGAGTCTCCCTTTCCTTTGCTCCTCGTGCTAAGTCACTCCCCCTTCAGAGCGCTATCACAACACAATCATTTAAAGCTTTTCGTTATATATATATAATTTCTCTGAAACACAATTAACTAAACTACTAACTTAATTAAAGTAACAACACAAAGGCAAATAATTATAATAATAATAATAAATAATAATACATTTTATTTATAATGCACTTTACATTTGACAAACAAATCTCAAAGTGCTACAGTGCAAAAAGATTTTAAAAACAGAAGACAATTAAAAATCATTTTAAAAGCAATAAAACAATAGCAGGTATTAGCTGTAGGCCAGGGTAAAAAAGTAGGTTTTTAGTCCTTTTTTAAAAGCATCCACCGTCTGTGGAGCCCTGAGGTGGTCTGGGAGGTCGTTCCACAGACGGGGAGCAGCCACTGAGAAGGCCCTGTCGCCCATGGTCTTGAGCCGTGTCCTGGGCATGACCAGACGGTGCTGTTGGCCTGACCGGGTCTTAGTGGAGGTGTGAGGTGTGAGCAGTTCAGTGAGGTAAGTGGGGGCCGCACCGTGGAGACAGTGATGGGTGTGCAAGAGGACTTTGTATTGAATACGGAAGTGGATGGGGAGCCAGTGCAGGGAGTGAAGAATGGGGGTGATGTGCTCGTGTTTACGCACCCTCATCAGGACCCTGGCAGCGCTGTTTTGGACATACTGGAGCTTTTGGATGCTCCTGCCAGAGATCCCGATGAGGAGTGCGTTACAGTAGTCCAGCCTGGAGGAGACAAAGGCATGGATGAGCTTTTCCGCAGCAGGGAGGGAGAGAGAAGAGCGAAGTTTGGAGATATTACGGAGGTGAAAGAAGGCAGATTTGCAGATGGAGGAGACATGATTGTCAAAGGAGAGGTGGGGGTCAAATTTGACCCCCAGGTTTGTTACAGAGGGAGAGAGGGGAATGGTGTGTCTGAAAAATGAAACAGAAGTGATTGGAGGGGAGCGGAGTTGATGAAAGGTACCAGTTTGGATGGCTTCTGTTTTGGAGCCATTTAGCTGCAGGAAATTTTGACTCAACCACACCTCTATCTCCTCCAGGCAGGAGCTGAGACGGGAGACTGTGGCAGAGGGGGTACAAGAAGGAGAGATGGTGAGGTAGAGTTGTGTGTCGTCAGCATAGCAGTGTAATTTTATTCCTTGCTTGCTGACGCCACGACTGAGGGGAAGCATGTAAATGGTGAAGAGGGTTGGGCCGAGCACGGAGCCCTGGGGGACCCCACAGGAAACAGTGTGGGGTCTGGATCTTGCTTCCCCCAGAGCTACGTACTCGGTTCTGTTGGCGAGGTAGGAGTGAAACCAGTGAAGGGCAGTGCCAGAGAGACCTGTGTAATGCTGGAGACGGTGTAGGAGGATGTGATGGTCTACGGTGTCAAACGCAGCAGAGAGGTCGAGAAGAATGAGGAGGGATGTGGAACCGGAGTCAGAGGCCCTCATCAGGTCATTGGTGACTCTGATGAGGGCTGTTTCTGTACTGTGGGAGGGGCGGAAACCAGATTGGAATTTTTCATACAGGTTATTGGATTTGAGGTGGTGGTGAAACTGGGAGGAGACAACTCTTTCTAGGATTTTTGCGAGAAATGGAAGGTTTGATATTGGTCTGTAGTTTGACAGAGGTTTGGGGTCCAGGGTGGGTTTCTTGAGGAGGGGTTTGATCATGGCAGTTTTGAGGGTGCTGGGGACATGGCCTGTTTCAAGGAGGTATTGATTATTTTTGTGATGAGGGGACTGATGGAGGAGCAGTAAGTTTTGAGCAGGGATGATGGGAGAGGGTCGAGTGGGCAAGTGGATGGTTTAGAATTATGGATGATCTTCTCGACCTCCTGCTGCGTTGAGACAGTGAAATGGGTGAGTATGTTTGTGACTGGTGTTAGGGGTAGGTCAAGTGTGGCGCTGTTGAGTGGAGGAAATGAGGTACGGATGTTATCTATTTTTGATGTGAAAGATTGCATGAAAAGGTTGCAGTTTATTTCTGTGTTGCTGTGGAATGGGGGGATATGAGCATTGAGGATGTGATTTATTGTGGAGAATAGTTGTTTTGAGTTACCCGTGTTGTTATTTATTTTGGTGGAGTTGTGTTCTGACCGGGCCTTGGTGAGTGCTTTGCAGTATGTTGTGCGGTGTTCCCGGTAGGCCAACTGATGCACCGTCAGGCCAGATTTTATGGATGCACGCCCAGGACACGGCCTGCCCTCTTCATTTCTCTCAGCTTCTCTGTGAACCACGGGCAGAGCGGGTGAAATTTACAGTCCGGGTTCTTAATGGAGCGAGGGAGTCCAGGATGGAGGCAAGGTTAATATTGTAAAATCTGTTAAGTCGTCGGTTGATGAGTGAGGATGGGGGGAGAGAAACTGGAGCTGTTGGCAGAAGGAAGTGGAGTCCATGTTTTTAATGTTCCTGAAGGTGATTTGCCGGGTCGGTTTGGTGGTGGGACAGGGCACAGGGATGGTGAAAGTGACTGCCAAGTGGTCAGAGACACCAACGTCATACACCTGTAATCCAGTGACAGGAGGGAGTCAGTTATTACCAGGTCCAGTGTGTGACCCCCCCTTTTATGTGTGGGGCAGGTGACATGTTGATCCAGATTTAAATAGTCCAGGGTTTCTTTAAAATTGGTGGCTAGTTGGCAGTTATTGGAGTCCATGTGGATATTGAAATCACCAGTAACCAGAATGTTTTTATGGGGTGTGCAAAGTGAGGTAAGTAGGTTGTGCATGTCTGATATAAAATTTGGGTGTGGTCTGGGGGGGCGATATATGAGGGCTATTGTCAGAGGAAATGGTTTTCTACAGTTAAAACCAGGGATTCGAAGAGGGAAAACAGGGTGAAGTGACAGGGGATAGTTCAATACTACTGCTGTAAAAGGCAGCTAGGCCCCCACCTCTGCCAGTTGTGCGGGCTCTCTCCAAGTAGTGGTATCCTGGGGGACAGGCTTCGTTTAAGGATAAAAATACCCCCGGCTGCTGCCATGTCTCCGTCAGAAGGAGCAAATCCAGCCCCTTCTCCGTGATGTGGTCATGAATTAATCCAGCTTTATTTGACAATGACTGTATATTTAACTGTTCAACTGTGATGATGGTCGTGATGTCTGATCCGGGATCCTGCTTTTTGAGAGGACGAAGTACACTGAAGTCCACTCCCAGTTTTCCAGTGCACCGCTCCCTCTCAGCCTTTTCAATGCCGGGAGTAGCGGCGCTCGGATGACGTGGCCAGTGACGCGTCCGTTGTGCACCAGGACGTGATGCAGACCAGAGCGGCGAGATGGAGCTATGGTTACCGCGTCTGGGCACCACAAACCGGCGTCCGGAACCCCTGTGGACGTACCGAGAACGGCGTGGAAGATCCCATTGCTGCAGGGGAGCCTGGTCGCAAACACCAGGAGCCAGGAGCCGCGGCTGCGGAGCTTCAGAGCACAGCAAGCTGCATGTTGTGCTAGCGGCTAGCAGGGATGGAGATGTGCCGCGGATGGCAACAACAGCACAGGCGGCCATCAGACGCGCATTCCCCCGAAGAGAGACAGTCCTCAGGGGCAGACTACCGGGACCACAGTAGCCGCGGGCACAGAAAGGACGGATTTGCAGAGAAGCGGCGAACAGTCAACGCCAGCGTCCTCTCCGCTCAATATATACGACAGAGAAGCAATGGAGAGAATTCAATTTGTCAGCTGGACAAAAGTTGATTTAATCGAATACGTTTTGTGGTTCATCCAAGCAGCTTCTTCATTTCTGGTCAGACGCTGGAGGACACTGCCTTAAATCTGCCTGCAGGGAGGAGCTAGCTGCTATAAAATTACTCTGAAACTAATAACTTACTTGTTTACAGTTTCTATTGTTCGTTAGGCCTTATATGACTGAAATAATAAGTGATAGTAAAGTAACTTTAAATAAATTACCTTAACAAAACTACCTAAAATAGTGCTCTCCCCTTGGTTCATCGTCACTGGTCTTTGCCAAGGGTCCTCCGTGTGGCGACTCAAACTAAAACAAAAAAGAAACGAACAAATGAAAGTGACTGTATATTAACTAATATGTGTGCACCCCAAGCCCTCCTGTGGGCTCCACTCACAGAGGGGTTCATAGGGGGTCAGGTGCTATAAGGATTGGGCAACAAGCTGCCCCACGACCCAGCGGGAGAAGATGGATGGATGGATGGATGGATGGTGTGCACCCAAAATGAGAAAATATAAGTCTAAATAAACCAGTGAAATTAAACAATTTATTAACATAATAAAAATGTGTAAACTTAAAGAAATGAAATGTACTGACAGAGTGGAGTGGTGGCAGTGGGATCCGCCTCAGTCCTGCTCTGCCATGTGCTCCAGACAGTTGCCGTCCTTCAGCTGTCGGTTCTAATTTTCTCAGATAAGTAATATGAGTTAACCGTCTCTTGGTGTTTTGTGCTGCTGTGAAATCATTTTCAGGGGATATTCACCAAACTGAGTCAGCCCATACATGTCCATGCCATCTTGTGGCATGTTTAATGAGGAAATACAAATCCTCTAAAAACTTCGGTTATGAGCTTTAAAAATCTTGTCTTGTCTTCTCATTGTCCCATGGCCTCTCGACACCTCCCACATCTTCATACGGAAATTCGTACCCACAATGACGTACAGGATGGGATTAAGAACGCTGTTGAAGAAGCCAAAGTAGATGAAGAGAATTCTGCAGATAAACAAATTCTGATATAGGCATGTTTGCTGAATGAGGTGGTATCTTGCCGCTTGCTCTATCATTCTAATTAAGCTAAAGGGCGACCAGCAGATGAAGAACGCTAGCAACACACTGAGAACTAAAACGGTGGCTTTGTATTCCTTTTGTAGCATGCTACCTTCATCGCTAGGCCTTCCTCTCAGTGCCTGGACGATTTTAATGGTGCAGAATAAAATGATGAGAAATGGAATAACAAACGCTGCGATGGTTTGTATCACCTCATTTGTGAAATAGAAATTCAAGGAACAATTCCACTGGCATGTGTGTTCCTTTATATTGTCACTAAAGGTTTCATTATATACTAATACGGCTCTTTTGCACATAAGAGTCGGGATGTTTAGCAGCAGACCCAAGCACCAAGCCAAAAAACAACCCAACATTGCGTATTTACGTCTACGCAGTTTACACTGTGTCAGTGGGTACACCAACGCTATAAAACGGTCAGAGCAAACCAGGACGAGGAAATACATGCTGCAGTTGTAGTTCAGGACCATTAGAAGACTGACAACTGTGCACGTGGGTCCACCGAAAGTCCAGTTGTGATAATTGGCCTGGTATACGCCCCAGAAAGACAAGAAGACCATCAGGAGGAGATCGGCGGCGGCCATGTTGCACAGGTAGATCTCGGTGGCAGAACATTTCTTCTTGTGGAGCAGAAAGACCAGGAGCACCAGCAGGTTGAGGGGGATGCCCAGAGCGGAGATGGTGTAGATGTACGGAGGGATCCAGGTGCTGAAGTCGTTGGAGTTACAATCCTCTTCAGAAGTGGTGGGTAAAGAGGTGTTGGGAAAACTGCAAGAAAGAACAAGGAGACATTTGGGTGAGCAAACACAGAAAAACACTCAGTTGCCAAAATATTTAAAATAATCACAACAAAACCATATTCAAAAATGTTACAAAGGAGAAATCGTATCCTCACCACGGATGGACGCTGTAAATAACACTATATGGTTTGAAATAAATGCCGCGAGTCACCATGTACCATAAGTCACACATAAAACCACAATAAAGGTTTTTTAAACGTGTGACCATAGTGCAGACCATAGACATGAGGAGATCAAATCAATTACAATCCTCCAAGTGCAAAGACAGTGTAGTGCAGTGAAGAGAACTCCCACTACAAACTAAACGTTGTAGTTGTAGTTCTAACACACACAAAAAAACGACCTTCCTGTTTACTTTTAAAGAATGCTTCAAACTGGACTGCTTTTTTGTGCGGTGGGTGTCATTATTCATTATTGCTCATGGATAATATGGATGAAAACGCTGCAGTTTAACTTTCCAGCTGTAATTTGCTTAAGAAAATCGTCAGTTGAATTGGCTGTTGCCGTGGTTACGATATGATAGAGCAGATCAGAGTTGTACAGACACCTCATGCACGAGGAGCACGTAGGATTCAGAATCACAAACCGGGTTCCAAAGTCAAGGTCAAGTCTCCCTGAAGTCAGAGAGATGCAAATCAGGGCTTAAATCAGGCAAATGATTCTGTAGTGTGTGGTGGATTTCATATACCGTATTTTTCGGACTATAAGTCGCGTGAGTATAAGTCGCACCAGCCAAAAAATGCAAAATGAAGGGAAAAAAAACAAAAAACAAAAATGTATAAGTCGCATCAGACTATAAGTCGCAAGTTGGGGGAAATTTATTTTATAAAATCAGAGACCAAGAACCAACATTTCATCTTGAAAGACAAGTTATAGAAGTTATAGTAATAAAAACAACCAAATAGAGAACAACCCGTGTGTCATTTGTTCATTAATTTTTCAATATAATACCAAAAATAAGAAAAGGAAAAAAAAAAACTCTTTTCTTTATTATTTGTCTATAAAACCAAAATGAAAAAAACACAACAAAACGGATAACAGTAGATAAGATGCAGGCAAAAGCAATAACATCTCCATGAATACAAAAAAGTTCCATAGTAGAGATTTAATAAATACTTTTCTCTCTCCTCCTCCCTCTCTTCCCTATGAACACAAACATCTGAGAGATGGCATTCTGTGAGGAGTACACTTTGTTCTCAGCTTTAAGCTAAAGCTTAAAGCTAAAGCTTAAAGCTAAAGCTAAAGCTAAAGCTTAAAGCTGTAAAACGCAAAATAAGTCAATCATTATCATTGTTTTCCAAGAAATGTTATCATCTTTATTGCAAGAGCATATGACCGGTTAGACCATTCATTTAAGGAAAACATAGTAAATCATTATATTTAAGACTTATTGTAAGACTGGTTCTCGGTAGCAAATG
This sequence comes from Odontamblyopus lacepedii, assembly GCA_034769755.1. NCBI lineage: Eukaryota > Metazoa > Chordata > Actinopteri > Gobiiformes > Gobiidae > Odontamblyopus > Odontamblyopus lacepedii. The sequence continues at coordinate 33,709,957 of CM068364.1, forward strand.
CCGTTTTATCAAACACAGATAAAAGGGCCTGTCTAAACTTGTGTCAGTTACACAATACTTATCTTTTATTAAATGTTTGTTAAGCTGCCTTTCTTGTGTGTAAAACTGAAATGAAAACGTACTCACTTTAAGAGAATAACAGTGAAAAACCTCTCCATACCTGGTTGGCATGTTGGTGTCGATGTTCTGAGGTGTTTTCTGGGTGCGATGTCTGGCATGTCTGCTCCGGTCTGTCCTCTCTCCCTCTTATATGTTCCAGAACAGCACAGACCTCTGTCATTAGTCAAATTACGTAATGTAGGACTTGTAATAGAAAGCAACACTTCTTTTGCTTAGTTATTGAGAAGCAGCTACTGGCATCAAGGTAAACTATGCAGTGAAGGATATTTGATCAGAAATGATCTGGTTAAAGCAGAACTAAAAAACTGACTCTTGTAAGCTTTAAGTCATTTTATAATGTTGTCAAAAACAGACCTGGGGTTGTGTTTGGTTTCATTCATGTTTGAGAAATATTTTGTTATTAGTCTGTCTACATCTCCAAAGGTCACAGTGCTCTGTTCCAGTGGACACAACAAACCCACGAGCTGCTGCGTTCCAATTGACTTTGTATCGAAAAAAAGTTGCTCCTCCCTCCATAACTGCTGCTGTCGAACTTCTCATTTTAGTCTTAAAATGTTAGTATTAATCCACTTTACAGAATCCTGGTGTTTCATTTCACTCTTTTGTCTGTAAATCAATTCCTTTTCTGAATATGGAACTTTGCTTCTCTCCACAATTTCTTGCCACACTGGTTTGTCAAAGTCTGATCCCGGCAGATCTCAGAAGCTCAGCAGGGCCTGGTCAGTACTTGGACAGGAGACCACTGGGAAAATCAGGTGCCACAGGGGGGCGCCAGTTGCAAAAACTGTTGTTGTGTCCTGAGGCAAGGCACTTCACCCATATGCCTAGTATGCCTTCTTAGACTATAGGAGGCACAGGGCTCAAGTGGTGAAAGAAAGAAGAACATGTGCGGTAAGCCCTCTCTGCTTGAGAGGGCTTTCTGTGTTGTGAAGACTGCAGTGAGTGTTATATTGGAGAAACGAAACAGCCACTTCATAAGAGAATGTACTGCACTAGGGCTGAAACGATTCATCGAGTTAATCGATTAAATCGATTAGAAAAATGCATCGATTCTTATTTTTTGCCTCGATGCTTCGTTTTATTTTCATACGCTCGGCGATGGCCGGAACCTTTTGTGGTAGAGGTAAAGTTTCCGCACGACCACTGCACTTCACTGTACACACAACAGCGCGGCGCCCATGGATGTATAATAAGAGCATAACCTCCTCGTGCGCGGTACGCTCCGGTACGCCGCGCACTCTGCGCGTGGATTGTGTCTTGTCGCGTACACTCCGTGGACCGCGCCAGAACTCACACCAGGACTAAACCAGGTCTAAAGCAGGTCTAAACCAGATCTAAAACCAGGACTAATCCAGGTCTAAAACCAGGACTAATCCAGGTCTAAAACTAAACAAGAATTTGCAGGAGTTGGTTGCCACATTTATGTAGTTTTAAAAATCATGACAATATCAAGTAATCCAAAGTATTCAGATTACGTTACTCACTTTAAATAATTTAATTGATTATGTCACAAACTACATTTTGGGGAATGTAATCTGTAATCTGTAGGGGATTACATTTTAAAAGTCACCTTCTCAACACTGATGCTACAACATCTAAACAGAACCGTACATTACATCAAGTGGAAAAGAAACCGCGAGGTAAGTCAACCTTAGCCCAGCGATAATTAAGTTTTTCATGTCCAAAACACGTGTATCTGTCAATGCACGTGGTGTGTACTTAACATGTGCAAAGTAGACGCGACAACAACAAACGATTACTCGATTATTCGAACAAAATAATCGACAGAATAATCGATTACTGTAATAATCGATAGCTGCAGCCCTATACTGCACCGTCTGCCGTACATCTCCATTTCAAAGCCATTGGTGACCACTAGTGAGGATAGTGAGGTACATATATTAGCCAGAGAAAAGAAATAGTTTGAGAGGGAAGTGAAAGAGGCTATTTTTGTTAGGAAAGAACAGAAAAACAGAAATGGAGGGCACAGACATCATCTCTCCTATTCACAACTCCATCCTCAGACCTAAATCTAAATAAAGAAAAAAGTTATAGCCTGTATGCTCATTGGAGTGAGTGCTCTAGACTGATATATTGGTTGGCCGATATTATCAACTGTTATGGGCTCTTGGAAATATATTATATGGGCCGATATTCCATATTTACATCCATATAACACCAAGGACCATGTTGTCCACCCTCCTGTGGGCTCACCACCTGCAGAGGGGTTCATAGGAGGGGTTTAATCCAATTTAATCCAGTTTATTCCAATTTACAGACAGATAAATGTCCTGATCTGTGACGCCGTATAAGGATTTATCTGAGGAGTCATTTGTCTGTGTCCATCCTATCCCTGAACACAACATCATGTACATTTATTTACACCCACAACACTGAGATTCTCTTGTTTTTCTGGACGCTCAGTGTGAGTCTGGATTAAAGGACAGTTCTTAGTGCTGATCTGAGAGGAGCCTGTGTGAGGCTGAGTGTTGAAATGTGTTGGTTTGAAGCTCGTTTTGGTTCTTTCTCATTGGTTAGCGATTAGCTGCTGTAGCTCCCACACATAAACAGGTTGTTTTTTCTTCTATTAGCGACTGTAAAGTGACTATAGTGGCCGTATATATGTTACTGGACATACACTGTTATGTAAATGAGCTGTGAATAGAAGTGTGAATTATCGGCATTTAGCAGATCATTAATTACCGCGGCACATGCACATTTACTGCTAAAAGTGGTAGTTTACTTACAGTATTTTCTTTACTGGCTAGAATAATATACAAAAACACCATGAGGCCGACCGACTGTCTTTAAATTTGATGTAAAGAGGTAGAATAACAATAAATGTTGCCTAAATAAACCCAACTGAAAATCCAATAGAGTTTTAAGTTTTATAAACAATTGAAGATTTACAGTGAATTTTTACATCATAAATATATCAGAGATTATATCGGCTATCGGCAGTTCCAACTCCCATTTTATTGGTATCATATCGGCTGCAACAAAATCCATATCGGTCGGGTCCTAGAGAGCGCCCATCAGGGGCCAGAATGATTATTAGTTAGTGCAGTTTAAGAGCACAAACTAACAAATAGAAACTGAACAAGTAAGTGAGTTAGTTTCAGTGTAGTTATGAATCAAACGCGTGAATGAAACAAAACACAACTCCAGGTATGTTTTTGAAAAGGTTGAAAACATTATAACACATGATTATAACATGTGATTAAATATGATTATTATTCAATACCAACACCGTTCAAATAGCCTTATTAATATATAGATACTGTAGGTATGCATGCAGTGTCCTACGTCAAGATGTCACCAAAGCGCAGCACAGCTTTCTAAGAAGAAAAGCTCATGAAAGCCAAGCCTGCACTGCCCCTCTGTGGTGATCAGGAGTCATTACAAATACGTAAAGTCTATCAAAACAATGAACACATGACTCAAGGTTTCCCCGGGACAGTCCCAGTTTTGTGTCCCCTGTCCCAGCAGATTTATACAAAACCACTGATTTGTCCAAGTTTCTCACAAAAAATGTCCCAAGTGTCCCTATTTTTGACCAATCTGATCCCTGCCAATCGTAAAGCGAGGCATAAACGGTCATTTGTTTAGGTAAAATACAGAAAAGCTGCTTGAAAATGATCAAAACACAAAGAACATGTGACTATACTGACAAATGTTAATCATGAATGGGCCGAGTTCAGAACAGGTTTCCTTAATTATGCGCTCATTTCACAATTTTATTATTACCAACCACCACAAACTGGGGACGTCCCAGTTTTTGATCTTGAAAAACTCACCCTATTCAAGAGTGTGTTGGTCCAAACCTACATTTAAACTACTACTGTATAGTTAATTGAATTGTTCTTGATCGAGGGCTTTGGTTTACATGTCTGGTTTAAAGGAACTTCGTGTCACATTTAGATTTTGGAAGTTCTGAGCTTCACATGAGGTCTGTTCTGTCCATGAAATGAGAATGAGACAAACTTGGATGTGTCTCTATCTGCATGAAGACACTGGAAACAAAAGTTCAGTCCATCCATCCATCCATCTTCTTCCGCTTATCCGGGGCCGGGTCGCAGGGGCAGCAGTCTAAGCAGGGGCTCCCAAGCTTCCTTCTCCCCAGCCACTTCCTCCAGCTCCTCCGGATGGACCCCGAGGCGTTCCCAGGCCGAGAGACATAGTCCCTCCAGCGTGTCCTGGGTCTTCCCCGGGGCCTCCTACCGGTGGGATATGCCTGGAACACCTCCCGAGGGAGGCGTCCAGGAGGCATCCGGACCAGATGCCCGAGCCACCTCAACTGGCTCCGCTCGACGTGGAGGAGCAGCGACTCTACTCCGAGCTCCTCCCGTGTGACCGAGCTCCTCACCCTATCTCTAAGGGAGCGCCCGGCCACTCTGCGAAGGAAACTCATTTCGGCCGCTTGTATCCGCGATCTTGTCCTTTCGGTCATTACCCAGAGCTCATGACCATAGGTGAGGGGAGGAACGTAGATTGAGGTAAATCAAGAGCTTCGCCTTTCGGCTCAGCTCCCTCTTCACCACAACGGTCCGATGCAGCGACCGCATCACTGCCGATGCTGCACCGATCCACCTGTCCCTGTATGACCGGAGCAGGAGCTGTGTTCGCATTGCCGGCAGTAAGTCAGACCTGTTCCCGGTGCATGTTGGACTCTGCCAGGGCTGCCCTTTGTCACCGGTTCTGTTCATTGTATTTATGGACAGAATTTCTAGGCGCAGCCAGGGGCCGGAGGGGGTCCAGTTCGGGAACCACAGGATCTCATCGCTGCTTTTTGCGGACGATGTTGTCCTGTTGGCTTCATCGAACCAGGACCTGCAGCACTGGGGCGGTTTGCAGCCGAGTGTGAAGCGGCTGGGATGAGAATCAGCTGTTCCAAATCCGAGGCCATGGTTCTCGACCGGAAAAAGGTGGATTGCCCTCTCCGGGTGGGTGGGGAGTCTCTGCCTCAAGTAGAGGAGTTTAAGTATCTCGGGGTATTGTTCATGAGTGAGGGGAGGATGGAGCGCGAGACTGAAAAGTTCAGTTGTGATTGGAATATAGTTTTTTTTTTTTTTTACTGCGACAGAGAGCAGGTTGCATAAGGTTTTTAATCAGAAATACAAGAAAGAAGTTCATAGCACAAGAAGGATTATAGTTCTTTTATTAAATATGACATAAGGTTTGCTGAATACATTTGTACACAAGTGAAAGGCAAAGAAAAAGAATTGATTAGTGATTTTTACAATATAATGTACTCAATATTTAGCACACATACATAGACACACATAAATCACACATAAATAGACTATATATTATATTATGGATATATACATTATATGATGGAAATGGGCTGACATACAGTAATGATAACGGCTAATTCTGCATAAATGTGAACATGAATAATGATTTAAAGAGGGGGTATTTGAAAATGTTAAATGTTTTTTACATTCCCCCCTCCCTTCGCTCCCTATGCTAAGTCACTTCAGAGCGCTATCCCAACACAATCCTCAAGACGTCCCTGAATCCCCTACCCCTCTGCCATAACAGTAACTGGGACACCCCTAAACCTACATGTGAACACACAACACGGAGGGGTAGGGGTAAGGGGTAGGGCCAAGGGGTGAAATGGGATTCAGCCTTACAGATAACCACGAGGAGGGTTCAGACAGGGGCCGGGAGAGATCACATGATTACACAACCACACATGGAGAACATCTAAAACCTCTTTGAGTGTGTTTTTGATGAGGAAACGTGACAACATAGTAGGACGCTAAAGAGAAACCAAACACGATACCCCCTCTTTAAGTGACAGGCAGTAATATATCCACTGTATGTACAATAACATTTTGGTTTTAAATTCTACTAATACAAACGTTTGTACTTTTCCTCTTTACAAATGAATCAACAAACCCGGATACATGATGAAACCAATCTGATTTCCAGTTGCTTTTACTGGTTTATGGGCTAGTTATTCCCACTTAGCATCATCCGCTGATATGTTTACATGATTATGACTTACTAGAAGCTTGACCACCATTTCCTCCTTCAGACACTAAACACTACACAAAGAGAGCATGAGAGCACTATTGTTTTTTTGTTGTTTTTTTTTTTTTTTTACATCATTGTAGCTTCAACATGAAAGACATGCACTGTAACTGTTTTAGTAGGGGTCCACTACCTGCTTGTCTCCATTGCTTGGAATAGTCCACGTATGCCATTGGGATAACTGTCGGGGTTAATACTTGGACTTAAAAAACTGACCAGTATTTTGGCAGATTTGAACACTTTCCGAGGTTTATTGCTGTTTTTTCCTGGCTTAAACTGAGTTCTAACCTCAGAGCATGAACGGAACGCAGAAAAAACCCCGAAACAGCGCCCATAATCCCATTTCAATTCAATTCAATTCAATTTATTTTGTAGCGCCCAAAATCGCAACAACAGTTGCCTCTAAGGGCGTTCCAAGATATGGATGAGCCAAACATACACACAGACATATCAAAACAGGAAAAAACAACATTCATGTAAAGCAGAAAATGAAACATAGTCCAGTCATCCCCTGTCCTTAGACCCTCCTTCTCAGCAAGGAAAAACTCCAAAAAACCCAGGGTCCTGGGAAAAAGAGAAACCTCGAGGAGAACTACAGTGAAGGAGAGATCCAATCCCATGGACGGACAGGCTATAGATGTCCAGGCCCGTGGGCCAGTTCAGTATGACCACAGCTACCCAGGTGGGGAAGGAGCCGGGCGAGGAGGAGGAGCCGGGCGAGGAGGAGGAGCCGGGCGAGGAGGAGGAGCCGGGCGAGGAGGAGGAGAGGGGTCCAGCTGCCATCAGGCATCAAATAGAGCTACTAGGTCTAAAGGGGAGGGAGAAGGAGAAGGGGTGAGGTCTGGAGGACTAAAGGGGAGGGTGAAGGAGGAAAGAGGAGGGGCAGTCTGGGGGGACTAAAGGGGAGAGTGAGGAGGAGGAGGGGCAGGGTCTGGAGGACTAAAGGGAAGGGTGAGAAGGAGGGGTGATGCTGGAGGACTAAAGGGTAGGATGAAGGAGGAGAAGAAGGACACACGAGGAACAGGTATCCACACTTCAAACTCTGCCCCTGCAGCCAGGCGTTTGTAATCAGCAGCTTCACATGTAGTCGTATGTGATGTCATGTAGTACTTGAAATCGCAGAGGCCACTGGAGGCAGCACACACTCCATTTGTGACCGTTTTTCTGTTTTTAACCAACCAAAAAACTGCAAACTTTCTTAAGACCGCCAGACACTACAGGATTTTTCTGTCTGAAACAATCTTTAAGCATGTGACAAAAAGTTCACACCACAGCCACGAGGAGAATCTGATGAGACTAAAAATCTCTGATCTCCCAGACTGCATCAGGATCTGTGTGTGGACCACAGGATATAAAGCTGTGAGCGCGATAGGTTCAATTCAATCTCCTTTATTTATTTCTCTAGCACAATTCAAGTGCTGCACAAATACAGTCAGAACGACAACGATAAAATAAACTGTCAGCTGTTTCCTGTCTACAGTAAAACCACTCGCTCTGAGACTCTGAAGTGTTCAAAGATCAGAGCTCTGCACTTCCAGTTTAGACACAAGTCAAACTGTGTGATTATTATTTGTGAAATGTGGAGCAACACTTCAGATACAGGATTTTTAAAGCAGAAAAGAGGAGATAAAGTCCACAGGAAGTAGAGTCAGTGTCGCTGATCTGCAGCTTCACCTCGATCCGTGCACTGTGTGGGTGTGAACAAACACACGTGAGGGACTATCGAGACTTTCCTTTCAAAGAACGCCTCAAACTGGATTAATAGTGCGGTTTTGTGGACTGGAGTCTATTTGTGGAGGACAATTTCTATGGATAATGTGGATGAGATGCGGAACTTTTAATTTACCAGTTTACGAGGGGTGAGGAATAAAGTATTTCCTTGCGTCTCTGACTCCGTCGCTCCTCTGCCCCTGACGCTCTCTTTTATCGGCTGTTACCGTAGCGTTGCTGATGTTTTGATTATTATCAGACACTGACTCCACACACATGAGGAGCAGTGGCTTCAAAATCACACACGGAGACACAAAGTCAGGCAACGCCTTCCCGACCTCTCCTGTTGAGTGTGGCGGCCTTTAGCGAACTAGGGTAGATAGGGTAGACCAAGGGTAAATGAAAACATCAGAGCAGGATTTAGTAACCACTAATCTCTTTTTCAAGGGAGTCCTGCTATGCACACACCACTTTCATACTAGGCAATGTGGGTGATGTTTCTTGCCTAAGGACACAACAACAGTTTTTGTGACTGGCGCCCCCCTGTGGCACCTGGAATTCCCAGTTTTTAAACTGTTATTCATACTGTCATTGCTTTACTTTCATAATTGATGTTTGTCTTAATTGATGGCTGTTTTCTGCTCTTGCCATGTGCTGCCGACCATGTGGCCAGGTCACATTTGTAAATGAAATCTGGATCTCAATGGGTCTTTACCTGGTTAAATAAAGGCTAAATAAAATAAAATTAGGTCTAAACGAAACTTTGTCTTGTCAAAAAAGCCTGTTATTTAGACCTGATAGCAGCAGCTCATGTGAATTAGAAAACACTGTTTAAAAGTAAATTGCCATAGTTGCACCAGAATGTTCCCAGATCCAGATGAAATGCTAAGATTTTTAAAAAGTCCCGCTGTGGAACATTCCAATTAAATGCTATAACATTTCCATGGAGACAAGTAGGTGGCAGAAATAACTGTCCAGGGTAGACGTGTATGAACTGTTTTCACACCGAGACTATATAAACAGACTGTGGAGGGAACAGGATATGTTGGCTTCATGCCTCCATTCTAATACTAATGGAAGTAACATGCAAAGACTAAGACAGAACAAGTACTCATGTAAACACAGCTAAATAATCTATTTCAACAGAAGTCACCACGCCTATTTTGGCATTTGGGCAAGGACCACTGGTGTTTTTCAGATTCTATGTGTTGATGTCTACTCGCAAATGGGGGCACGGGCCTGTTTTAATTACATTGTACTTTACAATGAAATATCCAAAAGGTAAATGCACAAATGTTGAACTTGGTATTTTCTATTCTTGACTAAATCCAAGAACTCAAAATATTACAATATAATTTAGCATTTTTATTTTAGCTGGCCCAGCTAAATCTCCATCTGTATTCATCAACATTGGCCCATACCCTGACTTGGAACAACAGTATTGCGATGCAACACTTAAAGTAAAGTATTATAGTTTTACCAGCCAGCGCATGCTCTGCGCATGTGAACGCCGCCCTCTTAATAATCTTCCCCTCCGCAGGTCCGCATGAAATTTCGGGTTTGCTTCGGGCTAGGGCCTGCAAATCAAGTTAATTGGTCGGGCTCGGGTCGGGTCGGGTTTTAATACCCGCGGGTCGGGTCGGGCTGGCTTTTTTAGGCCCGATCTTACCTCTACCTCAGGTACCTAAACCTATAAAAACAATTTCATACATTGTAATAGTAATAATAGTCGTAGTAGTAGTGGTGGTAGTAGTAGTAGTAGTAGTCGTAGTAGTAAGGGTCGTAGTAGTTGTGGTAGTGATAGTAGAAGTAGTGGTAGTGATAGTAGTAGTAGTGGTAGTAGCAGTAATGGTAATGATAGTAGTAGTAGTGGTAGTACTAGTAATGGTAGTGATAGTAGTAGTAGTGATAGTAGTAGTAGTGGTAGTAGCAGTAATGTAGTGGTAGTAGCAGTAATGGTAGTGATAGTAGTAGTAGTGGTAGTAGTAGTAATGGTAGTGGTAGTAGCAGTAATGGTAGTGATAGTAGTAGTATTGGAGGATTGCGACGCAGCCAGACAAAGAGGAAGAAGATGGATGGATGTGTAACTTTTCTGGTGGAGGGTCCAACAAATGCTTTTCTTCATGGAGATGTTATTGCTTTGTCTGGAATGTAACAGGGCACATCGTGTTTTTCTAAGTATTTTTGAGCTGTAATACTGCCTGTGGTTGGATAAATGTGACAAATCCATAGAAACAAGTAGGTGACAGATTCTAAGATTCTTTGACAGTGCATGTGGTGAACAGAGATCTGGTCATTTTAAATGACCCACGGTTTCCCACCACCTCATTCATTTTCTTCCTAAAATTCTTACCCACAATGACGTACAGGATGGGATTAAGAACGCTGTTGAAGACGCCAAAGTAGAGGAAGAGAATTCTGCAGATAAACAAATTCTGATATAGGCATGTTTGCTGAATGAGGTGGTATCTTGCCGCATGCTCTATCATTCTAATTAAGTTAAAGGGCGACCAGCAGATGAAGAACGCTAGCAACACGCTGAGAACTAAAACGGTGGATTTGTATTCCTTTTGTAGCGTAGGCCTTCCTCTCAGTGCCTGGACGATTTTAATGGTGCAGAATAAAATGATGAGAAATGGAATAACAAACGCTGTGATGGGTTGTATCATGTCATGTTTGAAATAGAAATTCGAGGAACAAGTCCATGTGCATATGTGTTCCTCTATATTGTCACTAAAGGTTTCATTATATGGGAAGTGCTCAACTAATACGGCTCTTTTGCACATAAGAGTCGGGATGTTTAGCAGCAAACCCAAGCACCAAGCCAAAAAACATCCCAACATTGCGTATTTACGTCTACGCAGTTTACACTGTGTCAGTGGGTACACCAACGCTATAAAACGGTCAGAGCAAACCAGGACGAGGAAATACATGCTGCAGTTGTAGTTCAGGACTATTAGAAGACTGACAACTGGGCACATGGGTCCACCGAAAGTCCAGTTGTGATCATTGGCCTGGTATACACTCCAGACAGACAAGAAGACCATCAGGAGGAGATCGGCGGCGGCCATGTTGCACAGGTAGATCTCGGTGGCAGAACATTTCTTCTTGTGGAGCAGAAAGACCAGGAGCACCAGCAGGTTGAGGGGGATGCCCAGAGCGGAGATGGTGTAGATGTACGGAGGGATCCAGGTGCTGAAGTCGATGTATTTACAATCCTCTTCAGAAGTGGTGGGTAAAGAGGTGTTGGGAAAACTGCAAGAAAGAACAAGGAGACATTTGGATGAGCAAACACAGAAAAACACTCAGTTGCAAAAAATAATTACAAAAAAACAATTTTGATAATGTTAAAAGTATTAACATTATGATTAACTGCCATAGCAGTTAAAGTGGCTAATTGACAACCATTAGGAATCCATAAACAAAGAACCCATCTGGAGTGAAGTTCATGAAGGTACTCGCTCCTTCCCCCTCGCTGGCTTGGCAGGGGGCTGGGCGCTTAGCAACAAGCTGTCACAGCTACCCGTCAAACCATAGCCATGATTCATTGTGATTTTTATTACCGTATTTTAAATTCCTCAGGTCTTACCTGATTTGAATTTATTCTTGTCAAGATAAATGGCCTGAGTGAGTGTGGCGTCACCATCACATTCAGCTCAGTCAAATGAATGAACAGTTACAGGAGTGAATTTGCAGCCAGGCTTCATATTAGGAATAGGATTTTTTTAACGGACAAAATAGTGAAATAAAAACACCACTACCAAGTGGAGTGGGTTAATACGAACATTTTCAGACCAAAATGATAAGGCTCAGAGGGGCCACATAATTCCAGTGTAAGTGGGGAGCCAGTGGGAGCCAATGGGGGTCAGTAGGAGCTGGAAGTGGCCACATGTCAACTTCCACTTTGGAATGAGGCTGCTTGCATGTTAGCTTTGTCATTTTATATGCAGCCTATGCATACACCACATATACACATACCCCAGTGTACACAGACACTGGGGTATGTATCGAGTGTGTATGAGTACCCTGTGTGTACACGGACCATGTGTGTATGAGTATCGTGTGTGTATGAGTATCGTGTGTGTATGAGTACAATGTGTGTATGAGTACCTTATGAGGACCATGTGTGTATGAGTACCATGTGTGTATGAGTACCTTTTGAGTACCATGTGTGTATGAGTACTTTATGTGTATGAGTACCTTATGAGGACCATGTGTGTATGAGTACCTTATGAGTACCATATGTGTATGAGAACCGTGTGTGTATGAGTACTTTATGTGTATGAGTACCTTATGAGGACCATGTGTGTATGAGTACCTTGTGTGTATGAGTACCATGTGTGTATGAGTACCTTGTGTGTATGAGTATTGTGTGTGTATGAGGACCATGCGTGTATGAGTACTGTGTGCTAGGGGTGGGCGATATGGCAAAAATCTCATATCACAATAAAAAAAAAAATCACGATTTCGATTTCATCACGATCTTATGAATAACATAATAAAACAAATTATGTCTGGAAGTGAACAGAACGGGTTTTGGGTTGCCAGGATAGGCTGCTACAAATAAACTATTGGGAAATTAAGGTGTGGTGGAAGTGAGCTGCCAATTTATACTTATAGGAAGAACTAACACAGAAGCTACTGACAGTGTCCCCCATTTCATCCAATATCATTATTGCTGTGATTTTAGGAAGTCAGGTTTTATGAATTGTGATGTTTTATTGTGTATTTTTATTGCTATATTGTAATGTAAATTGTAAATATTTTGTGTGTTCACCTGCCCAGGGACTGCAGATGGAAAGTAGAAGTAGCTAAATCTGGTGCAGTTCATCTCTTCTTTTATAAAGATTAATGAATTTTGTACATGGTCCCTGACAAATAAAGACTAAATAAACTAAACCAATCAGACAGATCGTTCACTAAGAATCATGGGAGACTATGTGCCTGACACTATCCCAACACATCTCTGTTTCTGTCATGGGGCAATATCACTGTCCACTTTATCACTCACCAGCAGCACACCAACATGCTAACTCTTTATCGCATTATAGGGACTCCAGACACAGTAGCCTGGGATTTACAAGCTGTGGTTACTAAAGGCTGAGCTGATACAGTTGAGTTCCTGTTCATGCTCTAGAGGGACAGTGCATTTCAAACACTCTTGTGGATAAACCTGCAGTGTGCTTAAAGCTAAAGCTAAAGCTAAAGCTTAAAGCTGTAAAACGCAAAATAAGTCAATCATTATCATTGTTTTCCAAGAAATGTTATCATCTTTATTGCAAGAGCATATGACCGGTTAGACCATTCATTTAAGGAAAACATAGTAATTCATTATATTTAAGACTTATTGTAAGACTGGTTCTCGGTAGCAAATGCCGTTTTATCAAACACAGATAAAAGGGCCTGTCTAAACTTGTGTCAGTTACACAATACTTATCTTTTGTTAAATGTTTGTTAAGCTGCCTTTTTTGTGTGTAAAACTGAAATGAAAACGTACTCACTTTAAGAGAATAACAGTGAAAAACCTCTCCATACCTGGTTGGCATGTTGGTGTTGATGTTGAGGTGTTTTCTGGGTGCGATGTCTGGCGTGTCTGCTCCGGTCTGTCCTCTCTCCCTCTTATATGTTGCAGAACAGCACAGACCTCTGTCATTAGTCAAATTACGTAATGTAGGACTTGTAATAGAAAGCAACACTTCTTTTGCTTAGTTATTGAGAAGCAGCTACTGGCATCAAGGTAAACTATGCAGTGAAGGATATTTGATCAGAAATGATCTGGTTAAAGCAGAACTAAAAAACTGACTCTTGTAAGCTTTAAGTCATTTTATAATGTTGTCAAAAACAGACCTGGGGTTGTGTTTGGTTTCATTCATGTTTGAGAAATATTTTGTTATTAGTCTGTCTACATCTCCAAAGGTCACAGTGCTCTGTTCCAGTGGACACAACAAACCCACGAGCTGCTGCGTTCCAATTGACTTTGTATCAAAAAAAGAGTTGCTCCTCCCTCCATAACTGCTGCTGTCGAACTTGTCATTTTAGTCTTAAAATGTTAGTATTAATCCACTTTACAGAATCCTGGTGTTTCATTTCACTCTTTTGTCTGTAAATCAATTCCTTTTCTGAATATGGAACTTTGCTTCTCTCCACAATTTCTTGCCACACCGGTTTGTCAAAGTCTGATCCCGGCAGATCTCAGAAGCTCAGCAGGGCCTGGTCAGTACTTGGATGGGAGACCACTGGGAAAATCAGGTGCCACAGGGGGGCGCCAGTTGCAAAAACTGTTGTTGTGTCCTGAGGCAAGGCACTTCACCCATATGCCTAGTATGCCTTCTTAGACTATAGGAGGCACAGGGCTCAAGTGGTGAAAGAAAGAAGAACATGTGCGGAAAGCCCTCTCTGCTTGAGAGGGCATTCTGTGTTGTGAAGACTGCAGTGAGTGTTATATTGGAGAAACGAAACAGCCACTTCATAAGAGAATGTACTGCACTAGGGCTGAAACGATTCATCGAGTTAATCGATTAAATCGATTAGAAAAATGCATCGATTCTTATTTTTTGCCTCGATGCTTCGTTTTATTTTCATACGCTCGGCGATGGCCGGAACCGTTTGTGGTAGAGGTAAAGTTTCCGCACGACCACTGCACTTCACTGTACACACAACAGTGCGGCGCCCATGGATGTATAATAAGAGCATAACCTCCTCCTGCGCGGTACGCTCCGGTACGCCGCGCGCTCCGCATCTCCCATACGCCGCGCACTCTGCGCGTGGATTGTGTCTTGTCTCGTACACTCCGTGGACCGCGCCAGAACTCACACCAGGACTAAACCAGGTCTAAAGCAGGTCTAAACCAGATCTAAAACCAGGACTAAACCAGATCTAAAACCAGAACTAATCCAGGTCTAAAACTAAACAAGAATTTGCAGGAGTTGGTTGCCACATTTATGTAGTTTTAAAAATCATGACAATATCAAGTAATCCAAAGTATTCAGATTACGTTACTCACTTTAAGTAATTTAATTGATTATGTCACAAACTACATTTTGGGGAATGTAATCTGTAATCTGTAGGGGATTACATTTTAAAAGTCACCTTCTCAACACTGATGCTCCAACATCTAAACAGAACCGTACATTACATCAAGTGGAAAAGAAACCGTGAGGTAAGTCAACCTTAGTCCAGCGATAATTAAGTTTTTCATGTCCAAAACACGTGTATCTGTCAATGCACGTGGTGTGGACTTAACATGTGCAAAGTAGACGCGACAATAACAAACGATTACTCGATTATTCGAACAAAATAATCGACAGAATAATCGATTACTGTAATAATCGATAGCTGCAGCCCTATACTGCACCGTCTGCCGTACATCTCCATTTCAAAGCCATTGGTGACCACTAGTGAGGATAGTGAGGTACATATATTAGCCAGAGAAAATAAATAGTTTGAGAGGGAAGTGAAAGAGGCTATTTTTGTTAGGAAAGAACAGAAAAACAGAAATGGAGGGCACAGACATCATCTCTCCTATTCACAACTCCATCCTCAGACCTAAATCTAAATAAAGAAAAAAGTTATAGCCTGTATGCTCATTGGAGTGAGTGCTCTAGACTGATATATTGGTTGGCCGATATTATCAACTGTTATGGGCTCTTGGAAATATATTATATGGGCCGATATTCCACGTGGACATGTTTTACCTTGTTATAAAGCTCAGACTCTATATTCTGCCCATTTAATCCAATTTACAGACAGATAAATGTCCTGATCTGTGACGCCGTATAAGGATTTAACTGAGGAGTCATTTGTCTGTGTCCATCCTATCCCTGAACACAACATCATGTACATTTATTTACACCCACAACACTGAGATTCTCTTGTTTTTCTGGACGCTCAGTGTGAGTCTGGATTAAAGGACAGTTCTTAGTGCTGATCTGAGAGGAGCCTGTGTGAGGCTGAGTGTTGACATGTGTCGGTTTGAAGCTCGTTTTGGTTCTTTCTCATTGGTTAGCGATTAGCTGCTGTAGCTCGCACACATAAACAGGTTGTTTTCTCTTCTGTCAGCGACTGTAAAGTGACTATAGTGGCCGTATATGTGTTACTGGACATACACTGTTATGTAAATGAGCTGTGAATAGAAGTGTGAATTATCGGCATTTAGCAGATCATTAATTACCGCGGCACATGCACATTTACTGCTAAAAGTGGTAGTTTACTTAAAGTATTTTCTTTACTGGCTAGAATATCATACAAAAACACCATGAGGCCGACCGACTGTCTTTATATTTGATGTAAAGAGGTAGAATAACAATAAATGTTGCCTAAATAAACCCAACTGAAAATCCAATAGAGTTTTAAGTTTTATAAACAATTGAAGATTTACAGTGAATTTTTACATCATAAATATATCAGAGATTATATCGGCTATCGGCAGTTCCAACTCCCATTTTATCGGTATCATATCGGCTGCAACAAAATCCATATCGGTCGGGTCCTAGAGAGCGCCCATCAGGGGCCAGAATGATTATTAGTTAGTGCAGTTTAAGAGCACAAACTAACAAATAGAAACTGAACAAGTAAGTGAGTTAGTTTCAGTGTAGTTATGAATCAAACGCGTGAATGAAACAAAACACAACTCCAGGTATGTTTTTGAAAAGGTTGAAAACATTATAACACATGATTATAACATGTGATTAAATATGATTATTATTCAATACCAACACCGTTCAAATAGCCTTATTAATATATAGATACTGTAGGTATGCATGCAGTGTCCTACGTCAAGATGTCACTAAAGCGCAGCACAGCTTTCTAAGAAGAAAAGCTCATGAAAGCCAAGCCTGCACTGCCCCTCTGTGGTGATCAGGAGTCATTACAAATACGTAAAGTCTATCAAAACAATGAACACATGACTCAAGGTTTCCCCGGGACAGTCCCAGTTTTGTGTCCCCTGTCCCAGCAGATTTATACAAAACCACTGATTTGTCCAAGTTTCTCACAAAAAATGTCCCAAGTGTCCCTATTTTTGACCAATCTGATCCCTGCCAATGGTAAAGCGAGGCATAAACGGTCATTTGTTTAGGTAAAATACAGAAAAGCTGCTTGAAAATGATCAAAACACAAAGAACATGTGACTATACTGACAAATGTTAGTCATGAATGGGCCGAGTTCAGAACAGGTTTCCTTAATTATGCGCTCATTTCACAATTTTATTATTACCAACCACCACAAACTGGGGACGTCCCAGTTTTTGATCTTGAAAAACTCACCCTATTCAAGAGTGTGTTGGTCCAAACCTACATTTAAACTACTACTGTATAGTTAATTGAATTGTTCTTGATCGAGGGCTTTGGTTTACATGTCTGGTTTAAAGGAACTTCGTGTCACATTTAGATTTTGGAAGTTCTGAGCTTCACATGAGGTCTGTTCTGTCCATAAAATGAGAATGAGACAAACTTGGATGTGTCTCTATCTGCATGAAGACTCTGGAAACAAAAGTTCACTTGTGATTGGAATATACTTTTTTTTTTTTTTTTTACTGTGACAGAGAGCAGGTTGCATAAGGTTTTTAACCAGAAATACAAGAAAGAAGTTTATAGCACAAGAAGGATTATAGTTCTTTTATTAAATATGACATGAGGTTTGCTGAATACATTTGTACACAAGTGAAAGGCAAAGAAAAAGAATTGATTAGTGATTTTTACAATATAATGTACTTAATATTTAGCACACATACATAGACACATATAAATCACACATACATAGACTATATATTATATTATGGATATATACATTATATGATGGAAATGGGCTGACATACAGTAATGATAACGGCTAATTCTGCATAAATGTGAACATGAATAATGATTTAAAGAGGGGGTATTTGAAAATGTTAAATGTTTTTTACATTCCCCCCTCCCTTCGCTCCCTATGCTAAGTCACTCCCCTTCAGAGCGCTATCCCAACACAATCCCCGCACGTCCCCTGAATCCCCTACCCCTCTGCCATAACAGTAACTGGGACACCCCTAAACCTACATGTGAACACACAACACGGAGGGGTAGGGGTAAGGGGTAGGGCTAAGGGGTGAAATGGGATTCAGCCTTACAGATAACCACGAGGAGGGTTCAGACAGGTGCCGGGAGAGATCACATGATTACACAACCACACATGGAGAACATCTAAAACCTCTTTGAGTGTGTTTTTGATGAGGAAACGTGACAACATAGTAGGACGCTAAAGAGA
Organism: Odontamblyopus lacepedii; assembly: GCA_034769755.1. NCBI lineage: Eukaryota > Metazoa > Chordata > Actinopteri > Gobiiformes > Gobiidae > Odontamblyopus > Odontamblyopus lacepedii. Next base: position 33,728,069 of record CM068364.1, read on the forward strand.
AACCAAACATGATACCCCCTCTTTAAGTGACAGGCAGTAATATATCCACTGTATGTACAATAACATTTTGGTTTTAAATTCTACTAATACAAACGTTTGTACTTTTCCACTTTACAAATGAATCAACAAACCCGGATACATTATGAAACCAATCTGATTTCCAGTTGCTTTTACTGGTTTATGGGCTAGTTATTCCCACTTAGCATCATCCGCTGATATGTTTACATGATTATGACTTACTAGAAGCTTGACCACCATTTCCTCCTCCAGACACTAAACACTACACAAAGAGAGCATGAGAGCACTATTGTTTTTTTTTTTTTTTTTTTTTTACATCATTGTAGCTTCAATATGAAAGACATGCACTGTAACTGTTTTAGTAGGGGGTCCACTACCTGCTTGTCTCCATTGCTTGGAATAGTCCACGTACGCCATTGGGATAACTGTCGGGGTTAATACTTGGACTTAAAAAACTGACCAGTATTTTGGCAGATTTGAACACTTATTGCTGTTTTTTCCTGGCTTAAACTGAGTTCTAACCTCAGAGCATGAACGGAACGCAGAAAAACCCCCGAAACAGCGCCCATAATCCCATTTCAATTCAATTCAATTCAATTTATTTTGTAGCGCCCAAAATCGCAACAACAGTTGCCTCTAAGGCCGTTCCAAGATATGGATGAGCCAAACATACACACAGACATATCAAAACAGGAAAAAACAACATTCATGTAAAGCAGAAAATGAAACATAGTCCAGTCATCCCCTGTCCTTAGACCCTCCTTCTCAGCAAGGAAAAACTCCAAAAAACCCAGGGTCCTGGGAAAAAGAGAAACCTCGGGGAGAACTACAGTGAAGGAGGGATCCAATCCCATGGACGGACAGGCTATAGATGTCCAGGCCCGTGGGCCAGTTCAGTATGACCACAGCTACCCAGGTGGGGAAGGAGCCGGGCGAGGAGGGGAGGCCGGGCAAGAGGAGGAGACCGGGCGAGGAGGAGGCCGGGTGAGGAGGAGAAGCCGGGCGAGGAGGAGGAGCCGGGCGAAGAGGAGGAGAGGGGTCCAGCTGCCATCAGGCGTCAAATAGAGCTACTAGGTCTAAAGGGGAGGGAGAGTGAGGAGGAGGAGGGGCAGGGTCTGGAGGACTAAAGGGAAGGGTGAGAAGGAGGGGTGATGCTGGAGGACTAAAGGGTAGGATGAAGGAGGAGAAGAAGGACACACGAGGAACAGGTATCCACACTTCAAACTCTGCCCCTGCAGCCAGGCGTTTGTAATCAGCAGCTTCATATGTAGTCGTATGTGATATCATGTAGTACTTGAAATCGCAGAGGCCACTGGAGGCAGCACACACTCCATTTGTGACGTTTTTCTGTTTTTAACCAACCAAAAAACTCCAAACTTTCTTAAGACCGCCAGACACTACAGGATTTTTCTGTCTTAAACGATCTTTAAGCATGTGACAAAAAGTTCACACCACAGCCACGAGGAGAATCTGATGAGACTAAAAATCTCTGGTCTCCCAGACTGCACCAGGATTTGTGTGTGGACCACAGGATATAAAGCTGTGAGCGCGATGGCGTCAGCTGTTTCCTGTCTACAGTAAAACCACTCGCTCTGAGACTCTGAGGTGTTCAAAGATCAGAGCTCTGCACTTCCAGTTTAGACACAAGTCAAACTGTGTGATTATTATTTGTGAAATGTGGAGCAACACTTCAGATACAGGATTTTTAAAGCAGAAAAGAGGAGATAAAGTCCACAGGAAGTAGAGTCAGTGTTGCTGATCTGCAGCTTCACCTCGATCCGTGCACTGTGTGGGTGTAAACAAACACACGTGAGGGACTATCGAGACTTTCCTTTCAAAGAACGCCTCAAACTGGATTAATAGTGTGGTTTTGTGGACTGGAGTCTATTTGTGGAGGACAATTTCTATGGATAATGTGGATGAGATGCGGAACTTTTAATTTACCAGTTTACGAGAGGTGAGGAATAAAGTATTTCCTTGCGTCTCTGAGTCCGTCGCTCCTCTGCCCCTGACGCTCTGTTTTATCGGCTGTTACCGTAGCGTTGCTGATGTTTTGATTATTATCAGACACTGACTCCACACACACGAGGAGCAGTGGCTTCAAAATCACACACGGAGACACAAAGTCAGGCAACGCCTTCCCGACCTCTCCTGTTGAGTGTGGCGGCCTTTAGCGAACTAGGGTAGATAGGGTAGACCAACGGTAAATGAAAACATCACAGAGCAGGATTTAGTGTTTAGTACCACTTTAAAAAGACAAATCTGCTGAACTGAGAAGGTTTAGCAGTTTATATAATATTTCAGTCTTCAGAATAGGGATTGCCATATAAGTATTTGATGAATTGTATTGTTTTGGGCGCACGTTGAAACCCAGTCCATGCACTGCTTGTTTTAAAAGGAGGTGTTATTTCATTTTCCTGGAATATTCCACATTACACAGCAAAAAAGCCTGGCCAAAATTTCAGGTATAAACACTTAAATCTATCAGAAAATGACGTGAAAGTAGTGAAATGATCTGTCCATGCAGCAAGATCATTTTACTGGACAAGTTCTCTTAAAATAACCGACCTCTAGACTAGAATGAAGCCGCCTCAGAATGAGTAAGTCGATAATAAATCAGAAAACAAGATGAATAACCTGATATAACTTTTAAAATCTTGGCCAGATGAGACGTTACAAAGACATTTCAGTGTAGTTTAAAGTGAACAAGGCATAAGCATGGATCTATGGTTAAAACTGTGACAGAAAGTGTACGAGGAAGGTGGAGGTTAGAAGAAGTGTTAGGGGTGACCAGCAGTTAGTGACCTATACAATTTGTGGTTAAAAATATACTTTTAAAAGGCAATTGTCTCGTATTTGAGTAAGGAAGAAAAGCAAAGACACCAGCTCTGAAGTTTCTGGTTGGACGTAACAACTCTACAGGCACAATGTGGAACGGACTCCCCTAAAGTCTCGGCATTTCATCCTCGGGCGGGGTTAGGGGTCCATTAACAGCCGTATTTTCCTGCAGATGTGATTACAGCAAATCAACATACACGTAGGGAAACTAATAACTTAATTGATTTGTAAGTTTTGTCTGAAACTCACAGCTCAGTATTACCAGCTAACTGTGAAAAAGTATTGTCAAAGATTAGCATGTTGTGTTTTTTTTGTCTTAACTTTTGGTATAATTTTAGGTGAACCATTAGCCACTGTGCCTTACGATCTAGTGGCAGGTTCTAGGTTGCAGGTTCCTCGTGCTTCTCTGCTCCTTCAGCTTGGAATACCCTCCAAACTGAACTGCTGAACTGAAAATATCTGATCTCATCATCATTTAAAGCTTTTTGTTCTTTCTTATGTAACAGGCAAAAAGTGTCTATTCATCAGTGTGTGTGCCTTTAAGATGTCACTATAAAAGTGCTCTTAGCAACAGATTTTATTGCATTTTATCATCCATTGTTTACAACTACTGCACTTTATCTTTTTTTTTTTTTTAACCCAGGACAGTCCCATTGAGATTACTAATCTCTTTTTCAAGGGAGTCCTGCCACGCACACACCACTTTCATACTAGGCAATGTGGGTGAAGTGCCTTGCCTAAGGACACAACAACAGTTTTTGTGACTGGCGCCCCCCTGTGGCACCTGGAATTCCCAGTTTTTAAACTGTTATTCATACTGTCATTGCTTTACTTTCATAATTGATGTTTGTCTTAATTGATGGCTGTTTTCTGCTCTTGCCATGTGCTGCCGACCATGTGGCCAGGTCACATTTGTAAATGAAATCTGGATCTCAATGGGTCTTTACCTGGTTAAATAAAGGCTAAATAAAATAAAATTAGGTCTAAACGAAACTTTGTCTTGTCAAAAAGCCTGTTATTTAGACCTGATAGCAGCAGCTCATGTGAATTAGAAAACACTGTTTAAAAGTAAATTGCCATAGTTGCACCAGAATGTTCCCAGATCCAGATGAAATGCTAAGATTTTTAAAAAGTCCCGCTGTGGAACATTCCAATTAAATGCTATAACATTTCCATGGAGACAAGTAGGTGGCAGAAATAACTGTCCAGGGTAGACGATGTATGAACTGTTTTCACAACCGAGACTATATAAACAGACTGTGGAGGGAACAGGATATGTTGGCTTCATGCCTCCATTCTAATACTAATGGAAGTAACATGCAAAGACTAACACTGCATGCAGAACAAGTACTCATGTAAACACAGCTAAATAATCTATTTCAACAGAAGTCACCACGCCTATTTTGGCATTTGGACAAGGACCACTGGTGTTTTTCAGATTCTATGTGTTGATGTCTACTCGCAAATGGGGGCACGGGCCTGTTTTAATTACATTGTACTTTACCATGAAATATCCAAAAGGTAAATGCACAAATGTTGAACTTGGTATTTTCTATTCTTGACTAAATCCAAGAACTCAACGTATTACAACATAATTTAGCATTTTTATTTTAGCTGGCCCAGCTAAATCTCCATCTGTATTCATCAACATTGGCCCATACCCTGACTTGGAACAACAGTATTGCGATGCAACACTTAAAGTAAAGTATTATAGTTTTACCAGCCAGCGCATGCTCTGCGCATGTGAACGCCGCCCTCTTAATAATCTTCCCCTCCGCAGGTCCGCATGAAATTTCGGGTTTGCTTCGGGCTAGGGCCTGCAAATCAAGTTAATTGGTCGGGCTCGGGTCGGGTCGGGTTTTAATACCCGCGGGTCGGGTCGGGCTGGCTTTTTTAGGCCCGATCTTACCTCTACCTCAGG
>CM068364.1:33732945-33747945 GCA_034769755.1 Odontamblyopus lacepedii
ATAAATAAAATTTAAAAATCAATTTTTACCTTTGAACAGGACCAGGACCAAGACCAGGACATGAACAGGGTGGGCTAGCCTACCATAATACAACTGTTACTGCTAGTCCCACGACTGAAACTATTCCTACCATACAGGCCTTATCTTGTAGATCCCATCCATCTTGAAGCCCCACTTCACTCTAATCTATTAATCTGTGTAGACCCCAACTCTTACCTCTGCCATACAAGCGAGTTGTGTTTGTGCTTGTGTACTGGGTTTAAGGTAACTGGAGGAAATATAAATAAAAAAGAATTAGACATTGAAAGCCTTTGAAACAGGGTTAATCAACAAAAATTCAATTTTTACCTTGAACAGGACCAGGACGTGAACAGGGTGGGCTAGTCCATCTTGAAAGTTGTCGTCCATCTTGAACCCCTCCTCCCCCTCTTCAACCTTATGTGAGCCTGTCTGACCCTATTTCTTACCTTATCTTTAATACTAATACTTACCACTACTTCCGATCTAAAAAACTGTAACCCTACAATATAGTCTTCGCCCATCTTGAAGCCCCCCCTTAGCCTACAATAATACTACTGCTATTGCTAGTTCTATGACTGAAACTATTCCTACCATACAGGCCTCATCTTGTAGATCCCGTCCATCTTGAAGCCCCCTTCACCTAATCTATTAATCTGTCTGACCCTCAAATCTTGCCCCTGCCATACAAGTGAGTTGTGTTTGTGCTTGTGTACTGGGTTTAAGGTAACTGGAGGAAACATAAATAAAATAATTAGACATTGAAAGCCTTGAAACAGGGTTAATCAATAAAAATAAAAATCAATTTTTACCTTGAACAGGACCAGGACCAGGACATGAACAGGGTGGGCTAGCCTACCATAATACAACTGTTACTGCTAGTCCTACGACTGAAACTATTCCTACCATACAGGCCTTATCTTGTGGTGATCCCGTCCATCTTGAAGCCCCCTTCACACCTAATCTATTAATCTGTCTGACCCCAAATCTTGCCCTGCCATACAAGTGAGTTGTGTTTGTGCTTGTGTACTGGGTTTAAGGTAACTGGAGGAAACATAAATAAAAGAATTAGACATTGAAAGCCTTGAAACAGGGTTAATCAATAAAAATAAAAATCAATTTTTACCTTGAACAGGACCAGGACATGAACAGGGTGGGCTAGCCTACCATAATACAACTGTTACTGCTAGTCCTACGACTGAAACTATTCCTACCATACAGGCCTTATCTTGTAGATCCCGGCCCATCTTGAAGCCCCCTTCACCTAATCTATTAATCTGTCTGACCCCAACTCTTGCCCTGCCATACAAGTGAGTTGTGTTTGTGCTTGTGTACTGGGTTTAAGGTAACTGGAGGAAAAATAAATAAAAGAATAAGACAGTGAAAGCCTTGAAACAGGATGAATCAATAAAAGAATTGCATTTTACCTTGAACAGGGTGGGCAGGACCATCTTGAACCCCACCTCCCTCCTCTTTCTATCATATATGAGCCTGTCTGACCCTATTTCTTACCTTATCTTAATACTAATATAATACTTAACACTACCGCTACATCCAATCTAAAAAACTGTAACCCTACAATACAGTCCTCGCCCATCTTGAAGCCCCCTCTTAGCCTACCTTAATACTACTAATACTACTGCTATTGCTAGTTCTACGACTGAAACTATTCCTACCATACAGGCCTCATCTTGTAGATCCCGTCCATCTTGAAGCCCCCCCTTCACCTAATCTATTAATCTGTGTGACCCCAACTCTTACCCTGCCATACAAGCGAGTTGTGTTTGTGCTTGTGTACTGGGTTTAAGGTAACTGGAGGAAATATAAATAAAAGAATTAGACATTGAAAGCCTTGAAACAGGGTTAATCAACAAAAAAAATTCAATTTTTACCTTGAACAGGACCAGGACGTGAACAGGGTGGGCTAGTCCATCTTGAAAGTTGTCGTCCATCTTGAACCCCTCCTCCCCCTCTTCAACCTTATGTGAGCTTGTCTGACCCTATTTCTTACCTTATCTTAATACTAATACTTACCACTACTTCCGATCTAAAAAACTGTAACCCTACAATATAGTCTTCGCCCATCTTGAAGCCCCCCCTTAGCCTACAATAATACTACTGCTATTGCTAGTTCTACGACTGAAACTATTCCTACCATACAGGCCTCATCTTGTAGATCCCGTCCATCTTGAAGCCCCCCCTTCACCTAATCTATTAATCTGTCTGACCCCAAATCTTGCCCTGCCATACAAGTGAGTTGTGTTTGTGCTTGTGTACTGGGTTTAAGGTAACTGAGAGAAACATAAATAAAATAATTAGACATTGAAAGCCTTGAAACAGGGTTAATCAATAAAAATAAAAATCAATTTTTACCTTGAACAGGACCAGGACCAGGACATGAACAGGGTGGGCTAGCCTACCATAATACAACTGCTATTGCTAGTCCTACGACTGAAACTATTCCTACTATACAGGCCTCATCTTGTAGATCCCGTCCATCTTGAAGCCCCCCCTTCACCTAATCTATTTATCTGTCGAACCCAACTCTTGCCCTGCCATACAAGTGAGTTGTGTTAGTGCTTGTGTACTGGGTTTAAGGTAACTGGAGGAAAAATAAATAAAAGAATTAGACAGTGAAAGCCTTGAAACAGGATGAATCAATAAAAGAATTGCATTTTACCTTGAACAGGCTGGGCAGGACCATCTTGAACCCCACCTCCCTCCTCTTTCTACCATATATGAGCCTGTCTGACCCTATTTCTTACCTTATCTTAATACTAATATAATACTTAACACTACCGCTTCATCGTCCAATCTAAAAACTGTAACCCTACAATACAGTCCTCGCCCATCTTGAAGCCCCCTTAGACTACAATACTACTCCTGATATTGCTAGTCCTACGACTGCCACTATCCCCACCATACAGGCCTCATCTTGTAGATCCCGCCCAACTTGAATCCCCCCCTTCACCCAATCTCTGAATCGGACTGACCCCAACTCTTACCCTGCCATACAAGTGAGTTGTTTGTGTTGTGTATTGGGTTGAAGCAACTGGAGGAAACAAAAAATAAAAATTAGACATTGAATGCCTTGAAACAAGGTTAATAAATAAAATTTAAAAAAATCAATTTTTACCTTGAACAGGACCAGGACCAAGACCAGGACATGAACAGGGTGGGCTAGCCTACCATAATACAACTGTTACTGCTAGTCCTACGACTGAAACTATTCCTACCATACAGGCCTTATCTTGTAGATCCCGGCCCATCTTGAAGCCCCCTTCACCTAATCTATTAATCAGTCTGACCCCAACTCTTGCCCTGCCATACAAGTGAGTTGTGTTTGTGCTTGTGTACTGGGTTTAAGGTAACTGGAGGAAACATAAATAAAAGAATTAGACATTGAAAGCCTTGAAACAGGGTTAATCAATAAAAATAAAAATCAATTTTTACCTTGAACAGGACCAGGACATGAACAGGGTGGGCTAGCCTACCATAATACAACTGCTATTGCTAGTCCTACGACTGAAACTATTCCTACCATAAAGGCCTCATCTTGTAGATCCCGTCCATCTTGAAGCCCCCCCTTCACCTAATCTATTAATATGTCTGACCCCAACTCTTGCCCTGCCATACAAGTGAGTTGTGTTTGTGCTTGTGTACTGGGTTTAAGGTAACTGGAGGAAACATAAATAAAAGAATTAGACAGTGAAAGCCTTGAAACAGGATGAATCAATAAAAGAATTGCATTTTACCTTGAACAGGGTGGGCAGGACCATCTTGAACCCCACCTCCCTCCTCTTTCTACCATATATGAGCCTGTCTGACCCTATTTCTTACCTTATCTTAATACTAATATAATACTTAACACAATCGCTACTTCCAATCTAAAAAACTGTAACCCTACAATACAGTCCTCGCCCATCTTGAAGCCCCCTCTTAGCCTACCTTAATACTACTAATACTACTGCTATTGCTAGTTCTACGACTGAAACTATTCCTACCATACAGGCCTCATCTTGTAGATCCCGTCCATCTTGAAGCCCCCCCTTCACCTAATCTATTAATCTGTGTGACCCCAACTCTTGCCCTGCCATACAAGTGAGTTGTGTTTGTGCTTGTGTACTGGGTTTAAGGTAACTGGAGGAAATATAAATAAAAGAATTAGACATTGAAAGCCTTGAAACAGGGTTAATCAACAAAAAAAATTCAATTTTTACCTTGAACAGGACCAGGACGTGAACAGGGTGGGCTAGTCCATCTTGAAAGTTGTCAGCCCATCTTGAACCCCTCCTCCCTCTTCAACCTTATGTGAGCCTGTCTGACCCTATTTCTTACCTTATCTTAATACTAATACTTACCACTACTTCCGATCTAAAAAACTGTAACCCTACAATATAGTCTTCGCCCATCTTGAAGCCCCCCCTTAGCCTACAATAATACTACTGCTATTGCTAGTTCTACGACTGAAACTATTCCTACCATACAGGCCTCATCTTGTAGATCCCGTCCATCTTGAAGCCCCCCCTTCACCTAATCTATTAATCTGTCTGACCCCAAATCTTGCCCTGCCATACAAGTGAGTTGTGTTTGTGCTTGTGTACTGGGTTTAAGGTAACTGGAGGAAACATAAATAAAATAATTAGACATTGAAAGCCTTGAAACAGGGTTAATCAATAAAAATAAAAATCAATTTTTACCTTGAACAGGACCAGGACCAGGACATGAACAGGGTGGGCTAGCCTACCATAATACAACTGCTATTGCTAGTCCTACGACTGAAACTATTCCTACTATACAGGCCTCATCTTGTAGATCCCGTCCATCTTGAAGCCCCCTTCACTCTAATCTATTTATCTGTCGAACCCAACTCTTGCCCTGCCATACAAGTGAGTTGTGTTAGTGCTTGTGTACTGGGTTTAAGGTAACTGGAGGAAAATAAATAAAAGAATTAGACAGTGAAAGCCTTGAAACAGGATGAATCAATAAAAGAATTGCATTTACCTTGAACAGGGTGGGCAGGACCATCTTGAACCCCACCTCCTCCTCTTTTCTACCATATATGAGCCTGTCTGACCCTATTTCTTACCTTATCTTAATACTAATATAATACTTAACACTACCGCTACGTCCAATCTAAAAACTGTAACCCTACAATACAGTCCTCGCCCATCTTGAAGCCCCCTTAGCCTACAATAATACTACTGCTATTGCTAGTTCTACGACTGAAACTATTCCCACCATACAGGCCTCATCTTGTAGATCCCGTCCATCTTGAAGCCCCCTTCACCTAATCTATGAATCTGTCTGACCCCAACTCTTACCCTGCCATACAAGTGAGTTGTTTGTGTTGTGTATTGGGTTGAAGCAACTGGAGGAAACAAAAAATAAAAATTAGACATTGAATGCCTTGAAACAAGGTTAATAAATAAAATTTAAAAAATCAATTTTTACCTTGAACAGGACCAGGACCAAGACCAGGACATGAACAGGGTGGGCTAGACAAACTTAAAACAACTCCTCATTCTAGACCAACGACTGAAAATGTTCCTACAATACAGTCCTCAACATTAAGATCCCGACCCTCTTGAGGCCCCCCCTTCACCTAATCTATTAATCTGTGTGACCCCAACTCTTACCCTGCCATACAAGCGAGTTGTGTTTGTGCTTGTGTACTGGGTTTAAGGTAACTGGAGGAAATATAAATAAAAGAATTAGACATTGAAAGCCTTGAAACAGGGTTAATCAACAAAAAAAATTCAATTTTTACCTTGAACAGGACCAGGACGTGAACAGGGTGGGCTAGTCCATCTTGAAAGTTGTCGTCCATCTTGAACCCCTCCTCCCCCTCTTCAACCTTATGTGAGCCTGTCTGACCGTATTTCTTACCTTATCTTAACACTAATACTTACCACTACTTCCGTTCTAAAAAACTGTAACCCTACAATATAGTCTTCGCCCATCTTGAAGCCCCCCCTTAGCCTACAATAATACTACTGCTATTGCTAGTTCTATGACTGAAACTATTCCTACCATACAGGCCTCATCTTGTAGATCCCGTCCATCTTGAAGCCCCCCCTTCACCTAATCTATTAATCTGTCTGACCCCAAATCTTGCCCTGCCATACAAGTGAGTTGTGTTTGTGCTTGTGTACTGGGTTTAAGGTAACTGGAGGAAACATAAATAAAATAATTAGACATTGAAAGCCTTGAAACAGGGTTAATCAATAAAAATAAAAATCAATTTTTACCTTGAACAGGACCAGGACCAGGACATGAACAGGGTGGGCTAGCCTACCATAATACAACTGTTACTGCTAGTCCTACGACTGAAACTATTCCTACCATACAGGCCTTATCTTGTAGATCCCGTCCATCTTGAAGCCCCCCCTTCACCTAATCTATTAATCTGTCTGACCCCAAATCTTGCCCTGCCATACAAGTGAGTTGTGTTTGTGCTTGTGTACTGGGTTTAAGGTAACTGGAGGAAACATAAATAAAAGAATTAGACATTGAAAGCCTTGAAACAGGGTTAATCAATAAAAATAAAAATCAATTTTTACCTTGAACAGGACCAGGACATGAACAGGGTGGGCTAGCCTACCATAATACAACTGTTACTGCTAGTCCTACGACTGAAACTATTCCTACCATACAGGCCTTATCTTGTAGATCCCGTCCATCTTGAAGCCCCCCCCTTCACCTAATCTATTAATCTGTCTGACCCCAACTCTTGCCCTGCCATACAAGTGAGTTGTGTTTGTGCTTGTGTACTGGGTTTAAGGTAACTGGAGGAAAAATAAATAAAAGAATAAGACAGTGAAAGCCTTGAAACAGGATGAATCAATAAAAGAATTGCATTTTACCTTGAACAGGGTGGGCAGGACCATCTTGAACCCCACCTCCCTCCTCTTTCTATCATATATGAGCCTGTCTGACCCTATTTCTTACCTTATCTTAATACTAATATAATACTTAACACTACCGCTACATCCAATCTAAAAAACTGTAACCCTACAATACAGTCCTCGCCCATCTTGAAGCCCCCTCTTAGCCTACCTTAATACTACTAATACTACTGCTATTGCTAGTTCTACGACTGAAACTATTCCTACCATACAGGCCTCATCTTGTAGATCCCGTCCATCTTGAAGCCCCCCCTTCACCTAATCTATTAATCTGTGTGACCTCAACTTACTTACCCTGCCATACAAGCGAGTTTTGTTTGTGCTTGTGTACTGGGTTTAAGGTAACTGGAGGAAATATAAATAAAAGAATTAGACATTGAAAGCCTTGAAACAGGGTTAATCAACAAAAAAAATTCAATTTTTACCTTGAACAGGACCAGGACGTGAACAGGGTGGGCTAGTCCATCTTGAAAGTTGTCGTCCATCTTGAACCCCTCCTCCCCCTCTTCAACCTTATGTGAGCTTGTCTGACCCTATTTCTTACCTTATCTTAATACTAATACTTACCACTACTTCCGATCTAAAAAACTGTAACCCTACAATATAGTCTTCGCCCATCTTGAAGCCCCCCCTTAGCCTACAATAATACTACTGCTATTGCTAGTTCTACGACTGAAACTATTCCTACCATACAGGCCTCATCTTGTAGATCCCGTCCATCTTGAAGCCCCCCCTTCACCTAATCTATTAATCTGTCTGACCCCAAATCTTGCCCTGCCATACAAGTGAGTTGTGTTTGTGCTTGTGTACTGGGTTTAAGGTAACTGGAGGAAACATAAATAAAATAATTAGACATTGAAAGCCTTGAAACAGGGTTAATCAATAAAAATAAAAATCAATTTTTACCTTGAACAGGACCAGGACCAGGACATGAACAGGGTGGGCTAGCCTACCATAATACAACTGCTATTGCTAGTCCTACGACTGAAACTATTCCTACTATACAGGCCTCATCTTGTAGATCCCGTCCATCTTGAAGCCCCCCCTTCACCTAATCTATTTATCTGTCGAACCCAACTCTTGCCCTGCCATACAAGTGAGTTGTGTTAGTGCTTGTGTACTGGGTTTAAGGTAACTGGAGGAAAATAAATAAAAGAATTAGACAGTGAAAGCCTTGAAACAGGATGAATCAATAAAAGAATTGCATTTTACCTTGAACAGGCTGGGCAGGACCATCTTGAACCCCACCTCCTCCTCTTTCTACCATATATGAGCCTGTCTGACCCTATTTCTTTACATATCTTAATACTAATATAATACTTAACACTCCAGCTACTTCCTATCTATAAAACTGTCTCCCTACAATTCAGTCCTCGCCCATCTTGAAGCCCCCCCTGAGCCTACAATAATACTACTGCTATTGCTAGTCCTAACGACTGAAACTATTCCCACCATACAGGCCTCATCTTGTAGATCCCGTCCATCTTGAAGCCCCCTTCACCTAATCTATGAATCTGTCTGACCCCAACTCTTACCCTGCCATACAAGTGAGTTGTTTGTGTTGTGTATTGGGTTGAAGCAACTGGAGGAAACAAAAAATAAAAATTAGACATTGAATGCCTTGAAACAAGGTTAATAAATAAAATTTAAAAAATCAATTTTTACCTTGAACAGGACCAGGACCAAGACCAGGACATGAACAGGGTGGGCTAGCCTACCATAATACAACTGTTACTGCTAGTCCTACGACTGAAACTATTCCTACCATACAGGCCTTATCTTGTAGATCCCGTCCATCTTGAAGCCCCCCCTTCACCTAATCTATTAATCAGTCTGACCCCAACTCTTGCCCTGCCATACAAGTGAGTTGTGTTTGTGCTTGTGTACTGGGTTTAAGGTAACTGGAGGAAACATAAATAAAAGAATTAGACATTGAAAGCCTTGAAACAGGGTTAATCAATAAAAATAAAAATCAATTTTTACCTTGAACAGGACCAGGACATGAACAGGGTGGGCTAGCCTACCATAATACAACTGCTATTGCTAGTCCTACGACTGAAACTATTCCTACCATAAAGGCCTCATCTTGTAGATCCCGTCCATCTTGAAGCCCCCCCTTCACCTAATCTATTAATATGTCTGACCCCAACTCTTGCCCTGCCATACAAGTGAGTTGTGTTTGTGCTTGTGTACTGGGTTTAAGGTAACTGGAGGAAACATAAATAAAAGAATTAGACAGTGAAAGCCTTGAAACAGGATGAATCAATAAAAGAATTGCATTTTACCTTGAACAGGGTGGGCAGGACCATCTTGAACCCCACTCTCCTCCTCTTTCTACCATATATGAGCCTGTCTGACCCTATTTCTTACCTTATCTTAATACAAAAATAATACTTAACACTACCGCTACGTCCGATCTAAAAAACTGTAACCCTACAATACAGTCTTCGCCCATCTTGAAGCCCCCCTTAGTCTAACATAATACTACCACTAATACTACTGCTATTGCTAGTCCTACGACTGAAACTATTCCTACCATACAGGCCTCATCTTGTAGATCCCGTCCATCTTGAAGCCCCCCCTTCACCTAATCTATTAATCTGTGTGACCCCAACTCTTACCCTGCCATACAAGTGAGTTGTTTGTGTTGTGTATTGGGTTGAAGCAACTGGAGGAAACAATAAATAAAAATTAGACATTGAAAGCCTTGAAACAGGGTTAATCAACAACAAAATTTTTTTTTTTACCTTGAACAGGACCAGGACGTGAACAGGGTGGGCTAGCCTACCATAATACAACTGTTACTGCTAGTCCTACGACTGAAACTATTCCTACCATACAGGCCTTATCTTGTAGATCCCGTCCATCTTGAAGCCCCCCCTTCACCTAATCTATGAATCTGTCTGACCCCAACTCTTACCCTGCCATACAAGTGAGTTGTTTGTGTTGTGCATTGGGTTGAAGCAACTGGAGGAAACAAAAAGTAAAAATTAGACATTGAATGCCTTGAAACAAGGTTAATAAATAAAATTTAAAAAAATCAATTTTTACCTTGAACAGGACCAGGACCAGGACCAGGACATGAACAGGGTGGGCTAGCCTACCATAATACAACTGCTATTGCTAGTCCTACGACTGAAACTATTCCTACCATACAGGCCTCATCTTGTAGATCCCGTCCATCTTGAAGCCCCCCCTTCACCTAATCTATTAATCTGTCTGACCCCAACTCTTGCCCTGCCATACAAGTGAGTTGTTTGTGTTGTGTATTGGGTTGAAGCAACTGGAGGAAACAAAAAATAAAAATTAGACATTGAATGCCTTGAAACAGGGTTAATCAATAAAAATAAAAATCAATTTTTACCTTGAACAGGACCAGGACCAGGACATGAACAGGGTGGGCTAGCCTACCATAATACAACTGTTACTGCTAGTCCTACGACTGAAACTATTCCTACTATACAGTCCTTATCTTGTAGATCCCGTCCATCTTGAAGCCCCCCCTTCATCTAATCTATTAATCTGTCTGACCCCAACTCTTACCCTGCCATACAAGTGAGTTGTTTGTGTTGTGTATTGGGTTTAAGCAACTGGAGGAAACATAAATAAAAGAATTAGACAGTGAAAGCCTTGAAACAGGATGAATCAATAAAAGAATTGCATTTTACCTTGAACAGGGTGGGCAGGACCATCTTGAACCCGACCTCCCTCCTCTTTCTACCATATATGAGCCTGTCTGACCCTATTTCTTACCTTATCTTAATACAAATATAATACTTAACACTACCGCTACGTCCAATGTAAAAAACTGTAACCCTACAATACAGTCCTCGCCCATCTTGAAGCCCCCCCTTAGCCTACAATAATACTACTGCTATTGCTAGTTCTACGACTGAAACTATTCCTACCATACAGGCCTCATCTTGTAGATCCCGTCCATCTTGAAGCCCCCCCTTCACCTAATCTATTAATCTGTGTGACCCCAACTCTTACCCTGCCATACAAGTGAGTTGTTTGTGTTGTGTATTGGGTTGAAGCAACTGGAGGAAACAATAAATAAAAATTAGACATTGAAAGCCTTGAAACAGGGTTAATCAATAAAAATAAAAATCAATTTTTACCTTGAACAGGACCAGGACATGAACAGGGTGGGCTAGCCTACCATAATACAACTGTTACTGCTAGTCCTACGACTGAAACTATTCCTACCATACAGGCCTTATCTTGTAGATCCCGTCCATCTTGAAGCCCCCCCTTCACCTAATCTATTAATCTGTCTGACCCCAACTCTTGCCCTGCCATACAAGTGAGTTGTTTGTGTTGTGTATTGGGTTTAAGCAACTGGAGGAAACATAAATAAAAGAATTAGACAGTGAAAGCCTTGAAACAGGATGAATCAATAAAAGAATTGCATTTTACCTTGAACAGGGTGGGCAGGACCATCTTGAACCCGACCTCCCTCCTCTTTCTACCATATATGAGCCTGTCTGACCCTATTTCTTACCTTATCTTAATACAAATATAATACTTAACACTACCGCTACGTCCAATCTAAAAAACTGTAACCCTACAATACAGTCCTCGCCCATCTTGAAGCCCCCCCTTAGCCTACAATAATACTACTGCTATTGCTAGTTCTACGACTGAAACTATTCCTACCATACAGGCCTCATCTTGTAGATCCCGTCCATCTTGAAGCCCCCCCTTCACCTAATCTCTTAATCTGTGTGACCCCAACTCTTACCCTGCCATACAAGCGAGTTGTGTTTGTGCTTGTGTACTGGGTTTAAGGCAACTGGAGGAAATATAAATAAAAGAATTAGACATTGAAAGCCTTGAAACAGGGTTAATCAACAAAAAAAATTCAATTTTTACCTTGAACAGGACCAGGACGTGAACAGGGTGGGCTAGTCCATCTTGAAAGTTGTCGTCCATCTTGAACCCCTCCTCCCCCTCTTCAACCTTATGTGAGCCTGTCTGACCCTATTTCTTACCTTATCTTAATACTAATACTTACCACTACTTCCGATCTAAAAAACTGTAACCCTACAATACAGTCTTCGCCCATCTTGAAGCCCCCCCTTAGCCTACAATAATACTACTGCTATTGCCAGTTCTACGACTGAAACTATTCCTACCATACAGGCCTCATCTTGTAGATCCCGTCCATCTTGAAGCCCCCCCTTCACCTAATCTATTAATCTGTCTGACCCCAAATCTTGCCCTGCCATACAAGTGAGTTGTGTTTGTGCTTGTGTACTGGGTTGAAGCAACTGGAGGAAACAATAAATAAAAGAATTAGACATTGAAAGCCTTGAAACAGGGTTAATCAATAAAAATAAAAATCAATTTTTACCTTGAACAGGACCAGGACATGAACAGGGTGGGCTAGCCTACCATAATACAACTGCTATTGCTAGTCCTACGACTGAAACTATTCCTACTATACAGGCCTCATCTTGTAGATCCCGTCCATCTTGAAGCCCCCCCTTCACCTAATCTATTTATCTGTCGAACCCAACTCTTGCCCTGCCATACAAGTGAGTTGTGTTAGTGCTTGTGTACTGGGTTTAAGGTAACTGGAGGAAAAATAAATAAAAGAATTAGACAGTGAAAGCCTTGAAACAGGATGAATCAATAAAAGAATTGCATTTTACCTTGAACAGGGTGGGCAGGACCATCTTGAACCCCACCTCCCTCCTCTTTCTACCATATATGAGCCTGTCTGACCCTATTTCTTACCTTATCTTAATACAAATATAATACTTAACACTACCGCTACGTCCAATCTAAAAAACTGTAACCCTACAATACAGTCCTCGCCCATCTTGAAGCCCCCCCTTAGCCTACAATAATACTACTGCTATTGCTAGTTCTACGACTGAAACTATTCCTACCATACAGGCCTCATCTTGTAGATCCCGTCCATCTTGAAGCCCCCCCTTCACCTAATCTATGAATCTGTCTGACCCCAACTCTTACCCTGCCATACAAGCGAGTTGTGTTTGTGCTTGTGTACTGGGTTTAAGGTAACTGGAGGAAATATAAATAAAAGAATTAGACATTGAAAGCCTTGAAACAGGGTTAATCAACAAAAAAAATTCAATTTTTACCTTGAACAGGACCAGGACGTGAACAGGGTGGGCTAGTCCATCTTGAAAGTTGTCGTCCATCTTGAACCCCTCCTCCCCCTCTTCAACCTTATGTGAGCCTGTCTGACCCTATTTCTTACCTTATCTTAACACTAATACTTACCACTACTTCCGTTCTAAAAAACTGTAACCCTACAATACAGTCTTCGCCCATCTTGAAGCCCCCCCTTAGCCTACAATAATACTACTGCTATTGCTAGTCCTACGACTGAAACTATTCCTACCATACAGGCCTCATCTTGTAGATCCCGTCCATCTTGAAGCCCCCCCTTCACCTAATCTATTAATCTGTCTGACCCCAACTCTTACCCTGCCATACAAGTGAGTTGTGTTTGTGCTTGTGTACTGGGTTTAAGGTAACTGGAGGAAACATAAATAAAAGAATTAGACAGTGAAAGCCTTGAAACAGGATGAATCAATAGAAGAATTGCATTTTACCTTGAACAGGGTGGGCAGGACCATCTTGAACCCCACCTCCCTCCTCTTTCTACCATATATGAGCCTGTCTGACCCTATTTCTTACCTTATCTTAATACAAAAACAATACTTAACACTACCGCTACATCCAATCTAAAAAACTGTAACCCTACAATACAGTCTTCGCCCATCTTGAAGCCCCCCCTTAGCCTACAATAATACTACTGCTATTGCTAGTCCTACGACTGAAACTATTCCTACCATACAGGCCTCATCTTGTAGATCCCGTCCATCTTGAAGCCCCCCTTCACCTCATCTATTAATCTGTCTGACCCAAACTCTTACCCTGCCATACAAGCGAGTTGTTTGTGTTGTGTATTGGGTTGAAGCAACTGGAGGAAACAAAAAATAAAAATTAGACATTGAAAGCCTTGAAACAGGGTTAATCAATAAAAATAAAAATCAATTTTTACCTTGAACAGGACCAGGACATGAACAGGGTGGGCTAGCCTACCATAATACAACTGCTATTGCTAGTCCTACGACTGAAACTATTCCTACCATACAGGCCTTATCTTGTAGATCCCGTCCATCTTGAAGCCCCCCCTTCACCTAATCTATTAATCTGTCTGACCCCAACTCTTGCCCTGCCATACAAGTGAGTTGTGTTTGTGCTTGTGTACTGGGTTTATGGTAACTGGAGGAAAAATAAATAAAAGAATTAGACAGTGAAAGCCTTGAAACAGGATGAATCAATAAAAGAATTGCATTTTACCTTGAACAGGGTGGGCAGGACCATCTTGAACCCCACCTCCGTCCTCTTTCTACCATATATGAGCCTGTCTGACCCTATTTCTTACCTTATCTTAATACTAATATAATACTTAACACAATCGCTACTTCCAATCTAAAAAACTGTAACCCTACAATACAGTCCTCGCCCATCTTGAAGCCCCCCCTTAGCCTACCTTAATACTACTAATACTACTGCTATTGCTAGTCCTACGACTGAAACTATTCCTACCATACAGGCCTCATCTTGTAGATCCCGTCCATCTTGAAGCCCCCCCTTCACCTAATCTATTAATCTGTCTGACCCCAACTCTTACCCTGCCATACAAGTGAGTTGTTTGTGTTGTGTATTGGGTTGAAGCAACTGGAGGAAACAATAAATAAAAATTAGACATTGAAAGCCTTGAAACAAGGTTAATCAACAACAAAAATTAAATTTTTACCTTGAACAGGACCAGGAAGTGAACAGGGTGGGCTAGTCCATCTTGAAAGTTGTCGTCCATCTTGAAAGTTGTCGTCCATCTTGAACCCCTCCTCCCCCTCTTCAACCTTATGTGATCCTGTCTGACCCTATTTCTTACCTTATCTTAATATTTACTTACCACTACTTCCGATCTAAAAAACTGTAACCCTACAATACAGTCCTCGATCATCTTGAAGTCCCCCCTTAGCCTACAATAATACCACTGCTATTGCTAGCCCTGCTACCGCAC
>CM068364.1:33752945-33895445 GCA_034769755.1 Odontamblyopus lacepedii
CATGAACTAGTGATTTTCTGAGCTCACTGAGAGAAAAACTAAAACCTCTGAACTGCAATGTCAGATGAATGAAGCACAAACGTAGGGCACAGAAAACACAAGCGCAATGTTTGAGAGGTTTGATGGTAAACTTGGGAGATGACTATAGAAAAGTCTATTTTGCTGAGATTACATTTTGTTTTGAATTTAAAAGATCTATTTTCTGTGAACTATTTTGCAAATGTAAATTTGCTATGGAGAAGTGTGTCAAAGTGATTGCACAGGAGAGAGGAGACAAGCTGGAGGCCAGGATGAGGGGATGGGCAGTGAGTTGGCAGACCACTGCTGGCCCACTGCCCACTGGAGGGTACTGCGGTTCAGGGGCGAAACACCCTGTGATTGGTGGGTACTGCCTGACATCATCTCTAAAAGGCTGCTCACACTCTAGGTGAGAGGAATGTAAAAGCATCACCTAATGTATCCATATTCAGGGCTTAGTGTATTTTAGGTTGTCACACTGACTACTGTATATTGCATTAGCCCATTTGCTCCACTCTACATACATTTCAGTGACATTTGCCCATACTACTAGTTAATGAAAAAGGAAGTGAAACATTTTCTCACCAGACAACATTCATATATACTTGGCATCAGCACTGAAGGATTCCTGAGGGACTTCCCCTTAGTTTGGGTGAAACCTTACAATACTTTATTTGTTTAAAGTTGATGGTAATGTCTTAATCTGAATACAGTTTCAGGTTGATAAAGCAAAACATTACTACTTGGTGGTAAAATCTGGTTTAATGCAGTAATAGGTAGTAAAACTATGGGGAAAAAAACATTTAATGGTCAATGCTAATTATTTTTGTGACGGAGCGGGTCCGTCCCTGGGAGCGCGGTCCCTGGGGAAAACGTGGGAAGACGCGTGCTCACCTGTTTCCTTGTTTGCGGGCGTTATGGTGCGGGCGCGCAGTGGACTTCGCTTTTGCGTGTTCTCGGCCGCGACTGGGGGTGCGCAGTGGAGGCGCCGGAGCTGTCCTTCAGAGACCCGCGGTGGTCGACTGTTACTTGCCCTCGCGCTGCCGCTGCTGCCGCATCCCGGTGCGCACTGGGAAACCCGGACACATCCACGTCAGGAGCTTAAATCCTCCCGTTGTGCGCGCTCCCGGGTCATGTGATCCACAGGTGACTGGCATGGACAATTAACTGTGTTTTATTTGTTTATAACCCATTTTCGGGCATTTATGGATGTGAGATCAAAGCAATTCTCTATGTGTAACTGTTGGCCCCAGTAATATTAATCATTTAGTTGTAGAAATGATTTAATTAAGTTTTTAGAGGGGAGTTACGTAAGGTGGGAGGGGCGAGGGGTGTATAAAGGTGCGCCCTGCCGCTCAGCACCTGTGTCAGTCTAGTTTCTACTCTCGTCGTGTCGTGTCGTGTCGTGTCGTGTCGTGTCGTGTCGTGTCGTGTCGTGTCGTGTCGTAGCTACAATGAAGGTAGTGTTTCGCTGGACAAGCGAGGGAGGGAGCGAGCAAGCAAACGACTGAGAGACTAAGGGAGAGTGGAGCGAGAACTAGAGAGAGACTTGAAGGAGAAGTCGACCTTTTTGCCTGCCCTGTAAATAGACCTTTTTTCCCCCACTGTTTCACTGTAAATATTTCCTGCACACATTTTTGCGCCTGTTTTCCTGTTCTGCACTGTGGAATAAAACATCCTAAAACGAGCATCCCGACTCAGCCTGAGTGTTTTGAAGAGGACCCGTGACAATTTTATTTTCAGTCAACCATAGAAACATTCTGACATTAATTATCCCAATTGATTCAGAAAATTTGATAGTGAAAGAGAATACATTGTGCTTTATGAGATACTGACCACTGCAGATTAAAGACCCAAAAGAAATATTATTTTACACTTTAAGTTAAGGTTTGTTTCTTCATTATTAAAGTGACTTCTGCATTACTGTAACTGGTCAGAAGCATCGGGTGATACCATAATCTCTCTAGGATCCTGGTCAGGAGTTCAACTGGTGCATCAGCCTAGAATTTGGCCTTTAATTCACAATGGGAAGTATTCACAATAACTTTCATTACATTACAGTTACGCACAAATAGTCTCAGCACACTAAAATGAAAGTAATGCTTTTACTTTTCATGTATTCACCACAGTAGTGCAATAATGATTCTGTTGATTCCACTGTGTGGGTCTTACATAGGACTAGTTATTTGGGGGAAATAGCCACTAGCCAATGCTCCATCAGTGTTATCAAAAAAATCAACTAGTGCTATATCTGAGCTCTCTTCACTCAGTTCTATGAGCAGCAGGTCTGGTTTGAAGTCCATTTTGTCTGCAGTTTTTTTTCCATTGTAACATCAGTCATGTCATCAGTTTTAGACCATGAGGGACAGTGCACAGCATCCAGAATCAACTCTGTTTTTGAGTCATTCAAGTCCACTCATACATGGGACAGTAATCTTTCAATAAATTCTTAAAAATGATGTGAAGATGTGCTTTGTTCTTCAGTGTCCTTAAGCTCCTCCTCATTTTCAGGAAAAGGGAAGGGAGTTGAGTTGGTTTGTGACGGTTCCATGTCCACATGGACAAAAGGGTACAGTTCCTCCCTCTCATCCTGAGACAAAAAACTAATGGGGGACATTGGTGGGTCGGTGAATGACTAAAATAAGAATGGCTCACTCCTGTCCAACTGCAAAGAAAAAACAAGCCTGCATTCATTGATTATTGCTTGATACATGGAAAAAAGTGATGCGCCATTAGAGCCTTAAAAACTCCAGTACTGTTTCTAGAGATTTTGCATGCTGTAGTATTACTTAAGATCTATTTTTAGTAACCTAGTCAAAACTACTCATGATCCAGATCAGTGAAATTCAAATAAAGGTGTATTCAAGTTATTTTAATTCATGCTAACAAACTAGTCACAATTTGAGGCTGATGTTGTGAAATAAAATAAATTAAATGATTCGAAAGCCTCCAATAAAGAAGTTTCACCTCTAAGAGTTTGATAGCTTTGCTGTTTTCCACATTTGGCAGGTTGTCCCTAAGACACTCTGGGCCCCATGCAATACACTTCTGTTTAATCCTATAAAAAAGAAAGCCCAAGATCAGAGCTCAAATATGATCAAATATGCAAAAACAGACCGACATGCTGCTGATGGAAATTTAGTTATTATTATTTAAATTCAAATTGTAGTAACTGTTTACTGCGATATGCGTAAGCAATAAGATTACCTTTACACTCACCGCAGTGCATCCTTGTGCTGTTACGGTAAATCAAAACCCATCAACATTCAAAATGATCGCTCATATTTATTTACCTTTTTCCGCACACATTTCCAGCACATCAAGTTAATTATGATGGCAATGAAGAAGGTGATAACAAAGACAATCACAAAGCCAACTAGAAAACATAAAAAAGAGGAGGGATTGGTTCATGAAAACAAAACAAAAAAAACATTTTGAGAATGGTTTATTCACATATGAGACAGAAAACAATAATGAGCCTGCAGCTTCAATTTTGCACAAAATACAGTTTTGGCAACCTGATCACAAAAGTCAAATATAGCCGCAAGTGGAGATGATCGGCCCTCGCGCAGTGCCTCTACACGGCACCCCACAAACGGCGTGCCCTACAAAATGACGTGCCATGCAAATGACGTGCCCTACACATCGCACCGTGCAAACGCTGCACCCAGTAAATGCAATGCCCCACACTAACCCTAATAACCGTAAACCCCAACCACACTTTTCATATGCTTTATAGTGTACAGTATTATATTTAGGCCAAGATCATGTATTAGTGATTCAAATTTCCCAGGCCAACACATCATCCATCAGAAAAATGACAAAGTGCACCTTTAAATGATTTTTGAGGAGTCTTTGCACCCCTGGTGGCCAACAGTGAAAAATTCACCATGCCCATCATGTCCACCATGTAATGTATTTTTAGGCCCGAGCGCCAGAGGCTGGCAAAGGGCCTATTGATATTGCATAGCGATGCTCATAGGGGGCGGGAACTAAAATGACGCAACGTGACTTGCCTGTAGTGACCAGGGACCCTCGCCATGATGTAGCAATGTGCCAGAGGTTTCCGAAAATGTAGTTTGTTGGCCAAAAAAAAGCGGAACATTGTTCTCGTTGCTTCTTCTTCTTCTTCTTTTTCTTTTTCTTTTTCTTCTTCTTCTTCTTCTTCTTCTTCTTCGGCCCGAGCGCCAGAGGCTGGCAAAGGGCCTATTAGTATTGCATAGCGATGCTCATAGGGAGCAGGAACTAAAATGACGCGACGTGACTCGCCCGTAGTGACCAGTGACCCTCGCCATGATGTAGCAATGCGCCAGAGCTTCTTCTTCTTCTTTTTTTCTCCTAACGCACTCACCCATTTTTCACCCAGTGAACAATGTCGAAAACTCACGAAATTTGGCCACATGTGAAAAAGTCTGCCTCTCGAACTTTTGGCTATTTCCATTTTCAATGAATAAATAAAATGGCTCATCAGCGCCCCCAAACATCACAAAAATACATTAGGGAATACGAATGACACCAAAAAAATTTGCACACAGAATAATGAAATTTAACACAGACACAGATCATGACAAGACGAGTAAAATGTATTATTATGGCCACGCCTCCTAACAAACCAAAAGGCAGCCATCTGGGATTAAAGTTTGCGAAGCAGAAATGCACTCCTCTGCCGGCGCTCACCCGCACGACCTTAGATTTGGTCCACATTATCTCCAGGGTGAAACATCAAAAATATCCACAGATCCCAAACTGGCCTGACCGTGAAGCAACAAATAATGAACACAATTTTTGGATATTTATCAATTGTTCCCATTTGCTCAAACAAACTCTGATTTCAATTAAATTTGACACAGTTCTTAAAATCCCTGCCCTAAAGCTACTGAATGTAGAAAATTAATTTGGTGCATTAGCGCCCCCTACAGATTGAAATAAACTGTGACCCGCAAACACGTTGAAAAACGCTCAAAACTCACCAAACTTTGCCAAAAGTTCAGAAATGATGAGACATTCGAGAAACTATATGTTTCATGCGTGGGGATCAAAATACGGAGATAATACGCCACTTCGATTATTAGGCTCCGCCCACTCCTATGGGGGCCATCCCAGCTCAACTTTAACCATGAAATTTGGTACACGTATTCGCCACGTGAAGACAAACAAAAATATTATTATGGCCACGCCCCTGACAAAGCAGAAGGCGGCCATCTTGGATTGAAATCTTCAAAATGCAGAGTTCGCATTTTGGCTCATGTTGGCGCTTTGAACGCACTCCTCTGAAGGCGCTTCACCCACAGGGCTGAAAATTACCGTACATCATCTAGAGAAGTGCGGCTTCAAAAGTTAACTCAATTTTTTTGAAAACTGTCACGGTTTACGTGCGGCAAAGTTGCAAAGTTCAAACAAAATTTTGACAATATTCAATGTCAAGATTTGCTCCCGTTGGCACAGACTTAGTCCGATCATGCTGAAATTTGAGTCACTGATGCTGATCTCGGCCTGAATATAATACACTATAAAGCAGGGGTCTCAAACTAAATTTACCTGGGGGCCGCTGGAGGCAGAGTCTGGGTGAGGGTGGGCTGCATAAGAAATTCCACACAAAAAAAATAAAAAAATTAAAAGTCCTCAAATGTCATCAACAGTTTTATTGATTTCTTCTGAACATGAAGTGTCCTGAACATGAATGGAACATTGAGTGAAAATCATGAACGATTCTTCTGAACATGGCTTCTCTTGCCTACTCCTTGCTGCCAGAGACTCACTAACCATGTAGCTTCAACTGCTGCAATATTCTCTTTGGTTGCTTTCTTGAAGAATTCTTGTTGCCTCAGTAGACCTGCTTTAAGACTGGCAACTCACTTGGCTCTCTCATCCCCCTGGTATTTTGCACATTCCACATGTTTATTTGAATAATGGCGTTTAACATTGTATTCTTTGTGCACTGCAACTTTCTCTGTGCAAATAAGACATGTGGAGATGCCCTTGTGCTCAGCAAAGAAATACTGCGTCTCCCACTTTTCTTGAAATTGTCTGTGCTCATCACCAACCTTTCTCTTCACTGCAGGCTTTTGATGAGTTGTTTCACATTTCAAACAAGTGTTTAGCTAGCTAATTGCGCTCAGAGAACGCTTAACGCTTTGTGACAGAGCACGCCTTAACCGGGAGAGCGCTCTCGAGCCAGAGCGAGAGGCACCGGTCGGGGAATGTCAGGGCAGCTACAGGTGCTCCGTCACACGCTTCTATCTGTAACAGCAGCGTAGACGATAAACAGCCCGGTAACAGTCACCGTTCTTTTTGCGCTCGATCATGACATTTGTGATAGAAAGTACGATAGATGCAAGCGCAAAGGCGACTGCTGTCTGACTGTTCATTACACGCCGTGCTGTTGTTGCAAGTGTGAAGTGCACGAAGCTGGTGTAGCTTAGCCCCGACCAGGGACGGCACGCGGGAGCTGGCAGATTGGCCCTTCGGAGGTCCACTTTCTCCGCGGGCCACACTAATATTATACTTTCATATTAAGGTGCGGGCCACAAAATATTGTACTGCGGGCCACACTTGGTCCCTGGGCCGCGAGTCTGAGACCCCTGCTATAAAGCATTTGGAAAATTACACTATAGCGACCCCTAGTATAATGAAATGCCAACATTATCGGATTTGTACCAAATTTGGGAATTAAATTCTATGTATGACTACGAGCAAAAAAATACATTACAGACATGGTGAATTTTTCACTGTTGGCTACCAGGGGCGCAAAGACTCCTCAAAAACCATTTAAAAGTGCACTATGTAATTTTTCTGATGTAGGATGTGTTGGCCTGGGAAATTTGAATCACTAATACGTGATCTCGGCCTGAATATAACACACTGTAAAGCATATGAAAAGTGTGGTTGGGGTTTACTGTTATTAGGGTTAGTGTGAGGCATTGCATTTGCATGGTACGACATTTGCTGGGCGGCATTTGCATCGGGCGATGTGCTGGGCACAGTGTTCATAGGACACGCTGTTTGTGGGGCACGGAGTTTGTGGGGTGCGGTGTAGGCACACGTGAGGGCCGATCATTGCCGCTTGTGGCTATATTTATTTCAGAAAAAATTCAGAAGTGGCAAAAAATTTGATAAAATATATATTGCATGTATGGGTATAAAAAACTGGCGCGACAGCACCACCTGCAAAAGTCAAAATACATTGCGCCTATGGGAGACGTCCTGACATAAAGTTTGTCGTACAGTCACGAAATTCGCTACAGACATTCCTCATGTGAAGACAGAAAAAAATATGTATTATTATGGCCACGCCCCCGGACAAACCAGAAGGCAGCCATCTTGGATTGAAATAAAAAACATGCTGAGTCAGCATTTACGCTCAAGTCGCATTTGAACGAACTCCTCTGAAGGCGTTGCCCCACAGGGATGAAAATCGGTGTACATCAACTAGAGAAGTGCGGCATCAAACGATAGCTGAATTTTTTTGATAACTGTCACGGTTTACGTGCGGTGAAGCCGCAAAATTTGTTCAGATTTTTTGCAATTTTCCAGTGTCAAAATTTCCTCCCGTTCGGCCATAGAAAGTCCGATTAGGCTCAAATTGGAATCACTTGTAAAACTTTTGTGCCAAAGCCTACTAATTGTGACACGAGCAAAAATGATGTGATTGCGTCCCCTGCAGGACACAACAAAATTTTGCATGGAGGGCCAAATTTGAGTTTTTCTAAAATGTACCAAATTTGGCCCAAAATTACTTTAGGTCATCTCAATCAAAAAAGCCAATGTAAACCATATGGTGTTTTTAATCGTGTTGCCATGGTGATGCACAAAAGCTCCAATGTTATCCTAATGGGAGAGATCAGATAAATTCCCATTCATGAAAAATATTTTCCTTTCACAGAATATTCTCAAATTTGGCACAATGACTCTTCATGTCATTCCGATGAAAAAGTCAATGACAACCAGATGGTATATTTCACTAGGTTGCCATGGCAATGTGTCAAAGCCTCCATGTTATCCTTATGGGAAAATTTCTACAATTTCTTACATTTCAAAGTGATATAACGTCTTACTAGTTTCATTGAAGAATGTGAAATTTGGCACAGTGAGTCTTCAGGTCACCCCAAACAAAAAAGTCCAGGGGCCAAAGTATTTTACACGGTGTTGCCATGATGATGTCCCAAAGTGCCCATGTTTGTCTATGTTAGCACATCAGCATCTCCAGTGTGTGTGGGCTTTATGTGTTTAGTGACAGGTTCAGACCAATGCCACAAACACACAGAGACAAGAGGCTCATCTGCGCCGCCCGGGGGAGTATGAGCGCCACCTGGGGGAGCGCCGAGTCGGCCAAGTGCCAAGCGCGGCCCACGAGGGCCGTTCGATGCCGCTTGTGGCTTTAATCCTCTTCTTCTTCTTCTTCTTCTTCTTCTTCTTCTTCTTCTTCTTCTTCTTCTTCTTCTTCTTCTTCTTCTTCTTCAAAAACTCTCCAAACTTTGCCAAAAGTTCAGAAATGATGAGACATTCGAGAAAATATAAGTTTCATGCATGGGGACCAAAAAATGGAGATAATACGCCACCTCGAATATTAGGCTCCGCCCACTCCTATGGGAGCCGTCCCAGCTCAACTTTGTAATAGAGCCACAAAATTCGGTACACACATTCGCCACATCAAACAAAAGATATTATTATGGCTAGGCCCCCTGACAAACCAGAAGTTTTGGATTGAAATCTTCAAAATGCAGAGTCCGCATTTTGGCTCATGTTGCGTCTGAAGGCACTTTGCCCACAGGGCTGAAAATCATCGTACATCATCTAGCGGCGCGGCTTCAAACATTACCTCAATTTTTTGAAAACTATCACGGTTTACGTGCAGCAAAGCCGCAAAGTTCTATCAACATTTTAGACAATATTCAATGTGAGGATTTATTCCCGTTGGCACAGGCTTAGTCCGATCGTGCTGAAATTTGAGTCACTGATGCTGATCTCGGCCTGAATATAATATACTATAAAGCATATGGAAAATTACACTATAGCGTCTCCTAGACTTGAAACGTCAGTATTATCGGATTTGTACCAAATTTGGTAAATCAATTCTGTGCATGATTACGAGCAAAAAAACATATTACGGACATGGTTAATTTTTCATTGTTGGCCACCAGGGGCGCAAACACCCCTCAAAAATCATTTAAAGGTGCACTATGTAATGTTTTTGATGGAGGATGTGTTGGCCTGGGAAATTTGACTCACTAATGCCTGAATATAATACACTCTAAAGCATATGAAAAGTGTGGTTGGGACTTACTTACTTGAGGTGCAGCGTAGGCGCATTCAAGGGCTGATCATCGCCGCTTGTGGCAATATTTTTTTTTTGCTATTTCTGCATCATAACTATTCATTTAAGCAAAAAGTCTTGTGACTCAATATATTGTGACGGTCCATACTATTATTGTGAGAACTTTGACGATACGATATCACAATATTTTCAAGTTATTGTTACTTAACATATTGGAGTGAAGGAGACCCGTTGTAGGTCGGGAGACCCGTCATAGATCAGGGCGAAGGAGACCCGTCATAGATCAAAGCAAGGGAGACCTGTCATAGGTCAGAGCGAAGGAGACCTGTCGTAGGTCAGAGCGAAGGAGACCCGTTGTAGGTCAGAGCGATGGAGACCAGACGTAGGTCAGAGCGAAGGAGACCCATCGTAGGTCGGGAGACCAATCGTGGGTTGAAGTAAAGGACACCCGTCGTGGATCAGAGCAAAGGAGACCCGTCGTGGGTTGACTCGGATACCCATCATGGGTTGGTCAGCTCGGGGCCTGTGGGTGGAGGTGCCTTCCCTGGGTGCTCATGGGTAGGATGCTGGACGAATGTGAAAATGTGAAGGCAGAATGAGTCATTGCAACGTGAGAATAGAGAATGATAAAGACTGTTATGGTTTAGTATGAGCAGCGGGAGGAGAGGATGAGATAGCGAGAGCATAGCTGAGGAGGCGTAGAAGGATGAAACGGAGTAGTCGAGAGCGTTGTTGATGGCAAAATTTGCGATCTGATATGGTGTTTAAGAGTGCATGAACCGGGGAGAGGGTGGAGTTGGAATAGGCTGCATGATAGGAACATGAAAGTGGCGGCTAAGGTAGCATGTAATGGATAACATGAGCAGCATGAGCTAATGAGGCCTAGGTGGACATTAGGTGGCAAGAGCCAAATTGAATTAATGTTGAGCGGTTTTAAGACAGCTTGAGCCATCATGTGTCAAACTGCATGAGCTAACCTGGTCTGGCATAGTTTGAGTGGAGTTAGCTGAGCAAAGTGAGCTAACAAAGCAAGCTGAGAGTCAACAGATGCTGGATATTGAAATAGAGAGTGGATGTAGAGACTTCTTGAGCATGCATGGGTTGGAATAGCGTGAAGAACAGGAGCTGAAATGGAGTGTGTGACATAAGTGGACAGTGCTGGATATTGGGATGGCAGAGCTGCTGTAAAACTGCTTAAGCTTGCATGAGATGGAATAACGTAAGCTAGCTTAGTGGCGCTAACTAGAATATAGTGACGAGAGTATAAGGGTGCTGAATATGGAATAGCTGAGAGTGGATGTAGAACCTGCTTGAGCCTCATGAGGTTGGGATAGCATAAGCTAGCTGAGTGGCAAGAGCTAGAATGGCAGTGGAATACCAGGATGGCGTAGAGAGCAGGTGTAGAGACAGGTTAAGCAATTGATCAATTGTAAAGTGGTCATACCAGCTCGTCAAAGCCTGATCCCATCAGATCTCAGAAGCTAAGCAGGGCCGGACCTGGTTAGTACTTGGATGGGAGACCACTGGGAATTCCAGGTGCCACAGGGGGCACCAGTCACAAAAACTGTCGTTGTGTCCTTAAGACACTTCACCCACATTGCCTAGTATGAAAGTGGTGTGTGCATGAGTGATGGTGGTGGTCAGAGGGGCCGATGGCGCAGATTGGCAGCCTTGCTTCCGTCAGTCTGCCCCAGGGCAGCTGTGGCTACAATAGTAGTTTACCACCACCGGGTACGGAGTGAATGAATAATGCTCTGTAAAGCGTCTTTGAGTGTCCAGAAAAAGTGGTATATAAAACTGATGCATTATTATTATTATTATTATTATTATTATTATTATTATTATTATTATTATTATTATTATTATTATTATTATTATTATTGAATGCATCGGAATAATGTTTCAGAATGCGAGGAAGAATAGTGTGTGCATGTGGTGCCTCGTGTAGGCTGAGCAACAACATAAGGAGCATGAGGCCATCTAGCGTATGATGTCTGAAAAGAGAAAAAGGAAGAAAGGATGGGGATAAGATGCATGTGCTTGGGGATTTGTGCAGCCTCGTGCGCATTCAAATGCGAGGGCAATCTGTTATTAGCTAAATATGACTAGCAGAGTCATATAGAGAGTTCATATATACGGTCTATGGCTCTACGCTAACTTTTTTTTCAGGAGCACACGTGCCCTTAAGTTCTAAATTTTAGAAGCACAGAAAAAAAATGGGGGCACAAGTAGGTTTTCGTTTTGAGCGATTATTACAGTGCAGAACTTGCACACACCAACACCAACACTGAATAAATTGAATTTAAATTAAAGCTGCTGGCGGCAATGATGGCCCTCGCCCCTATGCGCACGCCCATGCCAGGCAACCGCTGAGGTCTTGTGACCGCCCTGGCACGACTCTCTCCTCCCGACAGCTCGTCCACCAGAAAAATTACATATAATATTTGAAAATGCGAATTATTCTAGAGCCCAAAGATAGAAAGTCGGCCACAGATCACGTGACTTTTATAATGAAGAGCCCTGTCAGACTAAGACTGTGCATAAAAACAGACCCTCCAACAGAAAAGTTACATAGTGCACCTTTAAACATATTTTGGGGGGAGTATTTGCGCCCTTTGTGGCCAACCATGGAAAATACCCCATATCCATAATGTATTTTTTTGGTCATAGACACGCATAGAATTTAATACCCATATTTGGAACAAATCCGATAATGTTGATGTTTCATGTCTGGATAGGGGGCGCTATAGAGTTCACTTTCCATATACTTTATAGTGTATTATATTCAGTCCATGTTCAAGCTTTAGTGATTCAAATTTCAGCACAATCAGACAAAGTCTGTGCGTGTAGTAATTTTTGAACTATTTATTGGGGGAGTCTTTGCGCCCCTCCTGGCCAACCTTGGGAAACACCCCATATCCATAATATATTTTTTTGCTTGCTTTGATACAGAGAATTGAATACCCAAATTTGGTACAAATCCGATAATGTTGACGTTTCTTGTATAGGCTAGGTGGCGCTATAGAGTAACTTTTCATATGCTTTATAGTTTATTATAATCAAGCCCTAATCAGGTATTAGTGATTCAAATTTCAGCACGATCAGACAAAGCCTGTGTGTGTAGGCATTTTTTAAAGTTTTTTTTATTGAGTCTTTGCGCCCCTGGTGGCGAACAATGAAAATTGCACCATGTCCGTAATATAAGATTTTGCTTGAAATCATGCATAGAATTTAATCCCCAAATTTGGTACAAATCAGATAATGTTGATGTTTCACGTATACACTAGGTGGCGCTACAGAGTTCACTTTTATTATATTTCATATTTCATCACATTCAGGCCGGGATCACACAATAGTGATGTGAGTTTGAGCTCTGTAGGCCAAAGCCTGTGGCCGTGAGAGGGCATCAAAGAAACAGCAAACGAAGGTGTTATTCGCCGGCGTGCTACGGACAAACCGAGAAAAACTGCGCTGAGAAAAATGATGCGTTTGTGGACCCACAACTGTAGATGTGACGTGCCAAATCTGAGCTCGTTTGGACCAAAACCAAGACACTTGAAGACTTTGGCGTACACGCAGTCAAAACAGCGGTGAATTTTTGATCCAATATGGCCGACTTCCTGTTGGTCATAGGGCGGTGTGACAATGACATTTTCTGCTTGTCTCCTTGTTTTCTATCACTGTCCTGAATTTTGTCGGCCTACGCCAAAATATGCTTTTCAGCTCCCCATAGGCTTTCAATTTTTGACTTTTCCAGGGGGCGCTGTCGAGTAAGGGCACTTTGGGCATTGTCGCAATGCCCGTTTTATCCAATTTTTCGCCGGGCCGGTCAATCTGATACCCCCATGTGAGACTTTTCGTCGATGTTCAGGGGGTCAAAAATGGCCACTTCGTTAGGCGAGGGCCAATAATAATAATAAAAAGAAACCGAGCAAGAACAATACCCCTCGCCATTAACTTCGTTAACTGGCGAGGGCCAATAATATAGCGTAAGAAACCGATGAAGAACAATACCCCTCGCCACTTCGTTAGGCGAGGGCCAATAATATAGCGTAAGAAACCGATGAAGAACAATACCCCTCGCCATTCACTTCGTGACTTGGCGAGGGCCAATAAAAAGAATATTCTGATACGAGAACAATGTTCCGCTTTTTTTTGTCCAACAAACTATACATTTTCGGAAACCTCTGATGCAGTGCTACGTCATGGCGAGGGTCCCTGGTGACTAAGGGCGAGTCATTTTAGTTCCCGCCCCCTATGAGTATCGCTATGCAATACTAATAGGCCCTTTGCCAGCCTCTGGCGCTCGGGCCAAAGTGAAGCTGGTGTGTAAGCTTCTCTTATTAAATTCCATGATTATGACCTGATGAAAGATTTGCCTTGATTCTTTACTCTGAACATGCAAACACATGCTGGCCTTGTGCAGTGAGTACAGACCTGTCTCTGCTCTGGGCAACACTGCTGTAATCTTTGACAATCTGCTGATAAAACCTTTACTGTGTCCATGTTCTTTAACCAGAAATACAACACACATTTATAGCTAAAAGGAGCGTTTTATTAAATAAGGCATAAGGTCTCCGAAATACATCTGCACACGAGTGAAAGGCAAAAAACGAACTGATGAGGCATTATATTTTCTGACATACTTCATGTCATTTGTGATGTTTTAAGTTGGTGCAGATTTACTTTCTTGTCTTTGAGATAAAACAAAATCATGCACATTTTTACAAAGAAATGTACTTAATATTATTTAGGAAACATTCTTAACACTTTAATCCTTTTAGACATTCATTTAAACCAACTTGTTTACAAAAGGCAAAATAACATATACATAGGCTATAAGAAAGAAAGAGTGACATTTTACTGTAATGATAATTCTACATAAATATGAATATGAATGATTTAAAGAGGATGTATTTTATATTTATGGGGTATTAACTGCTAACACAACATTATAATATTTAGATCACAATGTTCCCTTGAAGTGTTTTGAACATTTCAACAAAAAAAGAAAAGTCTTAACTTTTGTTTTTGATGCTCCGAGTCTCCCTTTCCTTTGCTCCTCGTGCTAAGTCACTCCCCCTTCAGAGCGCTATCACAACACAATCATTTAAAGCTTTTCGTTATATATATATAATTTCTCTGAAACACAATTAACTAAACTACTAACTTAATTAAAGTAACAACACAAAGGCAAATAATTATAATAATAATAATAAATAATAATACATTTTATTTATAATGCACTTTACATTTGACAAACAAATCTCAAAGTGCTACAGTGCAAAAAAGATTTTAAAAACAGAAGACAATTAAAAATCAATTTAAAAGCAATAAAACAATAGCGGGTATTAGCTGTAGGCCAGGGTAAAAAAGTAGGTTTTTAGTCCTTTTTTAAAAGCATCCACCGTCTGTGGAGCCCTGAGGTGGTCTGGGAGGGCGTTCCACAGACGGGGAGCAGCCACTGAGAAGGCCCTGTCGCCCATGGTCTTGAGCCGTGTCCTGGGCATGACCAGACGGTGCTGTTGGCCTGACCGGGTCTTAGTGGAGGTGTGTGGTGTGAGCAGTTCAGTGAGGTAAGTGGGGGCCGCACCGTGGAGACAGTGATGGGTGTGCAAGAGGACTTTGTATTGAATACGGAAGTGGATGGGGAGCCAGTGCAGGGAGTGAAGAATGGGGGTGATGTGCTCGTGTTTACGCACCCTCATCAGGACCCTGGCAGCGCTGTTTTGGACATACTGGAGCTTTTGGATGCTCCTGCCAGAGATCCCGATGAGGAGTGCGTTACAGTAGTCCAGCCTGGAGGAGACAAAGGCATGGATGAGCTTTTCCGCAGCAGGGAGGGAGAGAGAAGAGCGAAGTTTGGAGATATTACGGAGGTGAAAGAAGGCAGATTTGCAGATGGAGGAGACATGATTGTCAAAGGAGAGGTGGGGGTCAAATTTGACCCCCAGGTTTGTTACAGAGGGAGAGAGGGAATGGTGTGTCCGAAAATGAAACAGAAGTGATTGGAGAGGAGCGGAGTTGATGAAAGGTACCAGTTTGGATGGCTTCTGTTTTGGAGCCATTTAGCTGCAGGAAATTTTGACTCAACCACACCTCTATCTCCTCCAGGCAGGAGCTGAGACGGGAGACTGTGGCAGAGGGGGTACAAGAAGGAGAGATGGTGAGGTAGAGTTGTGTGTCGTCAGCATAGCAGTGGAAATTTATTCCATGCTTGCTGACGACACGACTGAGGAAGCATGTAAATGGTGAAGAGGGTTGGGCCGAGCACGGAGCCCTGGGACCCCACAGGAAACAGTGTGGGGTCTGGATCTTGCTTCCCCCAGAGCTACGTACTCGGTTCTGTTGGCGAGGTAGGAGTGAAACCAGTGAAGGGCAGTGCCAGAGAGACCTG
The DNA here is from genome assembly GCA_034769755.1 of Odontamblyopus lacepedii. NCBI lineage: Eukaryota > Metazoa > Chordata > Actinopteri > Gobiiformes > Gobiidae > Odontamblyopus > Odontamblyopus lacepedii. The sequence goes on from CM068364.1 coordinate 33,768,635, forward strand.
TGTAATGCTGGAGACGGTGTAGGAGGATGTGATGGTCTACAGTGTCAAACGCAGCAGAGAGGTCGAGAAGAATGAGGAGGGATGTGGAACCGGAGTCAGAGGCCCTCATCAGGTCATTGGTGACTCTGATGAGGGCCGTTTCTGTACTGTGGGAGGGGCGGAAACCAGATTGGAATTTTTCATACAGGTTATTGGATTTGAGGTGGTGGTGAAACTGGGAGGAGACAACTCTTTCTCGGATTTTTGCGAGAAATGGAAGGTTTGATATTGGTCTGTAGTTTGACAGAGGTTTGGGGTCCAGGGTGGGTTTCTTGAGGAGGGGTTTGATCATGGCAGTTTTGAGGGTGCTGGGGACATGGCCTGTTTCAAGGGAGGTATTGATTATTTTTGTGATGAGGGGACTGATGGAGGAGCAGTAAGTTTTGAGCAGGGATGATGGGAGAGGGTCGAGTGGGCAAGTGGATGGTTTAGAATTATGGATGATCTTCTCGACCTCCTGCTGCGTTGAGACAGTGAAATGGGTGAGTATGTTTGTGACTGGTGTTAGGGGTAGGTCAAGTGTGGCGCTGTTGAGTGGAGGAAATGAGGTACTGATGTTATCTATTTTTGATGTGAAAGATTGCATGAAAAGGTTGCAGTTTATTTCTGTGTTGCTGTGGAATGGGGGGATATGAGCATTGAGGATGTGATTTATTGTGGAGAATAGTTGTTTTGAGTTACCCGTGTTGTTATTTATTTTGGTGGAGTTGTGTTCTGACCGGGCCTTGGTGAGTGCTTTGCAGTATGTTGTGCGGTGTTCCCGGTAGGCCAACTGATGCACCGTCAGGCCAGATTTTATGGATGCACGCTCCAGGACACGGCCTGCCCTCTTCATTTCTCTCAGCTTCTCTGTGAACCACGGGGCAGAGCGGGTGAAATTTACAGTCCGGGTTCTTAATGGAGCGAGGGAGTCCAGGATGGAGGCAAGGTTAATATTGTAAAAATCTGTTAAGTCGTCGGTTGATGAGTGAGGATGGGGGGAGAGAAACTGGAGCTGTTGGCAGAAGGAAGTGGAGTCCATGTTTTTAATGTTCCTGAAGGTGATTTGCCGGGTCGGTTTGGTGGTGGGACAGGGCACAGGGATGGTGAAAGTGACTGCCAAGTGGTCAGAGACACCAACGTCATACACCTGTAATCCAGTGACAGGGAGGGAGTCAGTTATTACCAGGTCCAGTGTGTGACCCCCCCTTTTATGTGTGGGGCAGGTGACATGTTGATCCAGATTTAAATAGTCCAGGGTTTCTTTAAAATTGGTGGCTAGTTGGCAGTTATTGGAGTCCATGTGGATATTGAAATCACCAGTAACCAGAATGTTTTTATGGGGTGTGCAAAGTGAGGTAAGTAGGTTGTGCATGTCTGATATAAAATTTGGGTGTGGTCTGGGGGGGCGATATATGAGGGCTATTGTCAGAGGAAATGGTTTTCTACAGTTAAAAACCAGGGATTCGAAAGAGGGAAAACAGGGTGAAGTGACAGGGGATAGTTCAATACTACTGCTGTAAAAGGCAGCTAGGCCCCCACCTCTGCCAGTTGTGCGGGCTCTCTCCAAGTAGTGGTATCCTGGGGGACAGGCTTCGTTTAAGGATAAAAATACCCCCGGCTGCTGCCATGTCTCCGTCAGAAGGAGCAAATCCAGCCCCTTCTCCGTGATGTGGTCATGAATTAATCCAGCTTTATTTGACAATGACTGTATATTTAACTGTTCAACTGTGATGATGGTCGTGATGTCTGATCCGGGATCCTGCTTTTTGAGAGGACGAAGTACACTGAAGTCCACTCCCAGTTTTCCAGTGCACCGCTCCCTCTCAGCCTTTTCAATGCCGGGAGTAGCGGCGCTCGGATGACGTGGCCAGTGACGCGTCCGTTGTGCGCCAGGACGTGATGCAGACCAGAGCGGCGAGATGGAGCTATGGTTACCGCGTCTGGGCACCACAAACCGGCGTCCGGAACCCCTGTGGACGTACCGAGAACGGCGTGGAAGATCCCATTGCTGCAGGGGAGCCTGGTCGCAAACACCAGGAGCCAGGAGCCGCGGCTGCGGAGCTTCAGAGCACAGCAAGCTGCATGTTGTGCTAGCGGCTAGCAGGGATGGAGATGTGCCGCGGATGGCAACAACAGCACAGGCGGCCATCAGACGCGCATTCCCCCGAAGAGAGACAGTCCTCAGGGGCAGACTACCGGGACCACAGTAGCCGCGGGCACAGAAAGGACGGATTTGCAGAGAAGCGGCGAACAGTCAACGCCAGCGTCCTCTCCGCTCAATATACACGACAGAGAAGCAATGGAGAGAATTCAATTTGTCAGCTGGACAAAAGTTGATTTAATCGAATACGTTTTGCGGTTCATCCAAGCAGCTTCTTCATTTCTGGTCAGACGCTGGAGGACACTGCCTTAAATCTGCCTGCAGGGAGGAGCTAGCTGCTATAAAATTACTCTGAAACTAATAACTTACTTGTTTACAGTTTCTATTGTTCGTTAGGCCCTATATGACTGAAATAATAAGTGATAGTAAAGTAACTTTAAATAAATTACCTTAACAAAACTACCTAAAATAGTGCTCTCCCCTTGGTTCATCGTCACTGGTCTTTGCCAAGGGTCCTCCGTGTGGCGACTCAAACTAAAACAAAAAAGAAACGAACAAATGAAAGTGACTGTATATTAACTAATATGTGTGCACCCCAAGCCCTCCTGTGGGCTCCACTCACAGAGGGGTTCATAGGGGGTCAGGTGCTATAAGGATTGGGCAACAAGCTGCCCCCACGACCCAGCGGGAGAAGATGGATGGATGGATGGATGGATGGTGTGCACCCAAAATGAGAAAATATAAGTCTAAATAAACCAGTGAAATTAAACAATTTATTAACATAATAAAAATGTGTAAACTTAAAGAAATGAAATGTACTGACAGAGTGGAGTGGTGGCAGTGGGATCCGCCTCAGTCCTGCTCTGCCATGTGCTCCAGACAGTTGCCGTCCTTCAGCTGTCGGTTCTAATTTTCTCAGATAAGTAATATGAGTTAACCGTCTCTTGGTGTTTTGTGCTGCTGTGAAATCATTTTCAGGGGATATTCACCAAACTGAGTCAGCCCATACATGTCCATGCCATCTTGTGGCATGTTTAATGAGGAAATACAAATCCTCTAAAAACTTCGGTTATGAGCTTTAAAAATCTTGTCTTGTCTTCTCATTGTCCCATGGCCTCTCGACACCTCCCACATCTTCATACGGAAATTCGTACCCACAATGACGTACAGGATGGGATTAAGAACGCTGTTGAAGAAGCCAAAGTAGATGAAGAGAATTCTGCAGATATACAAATTCTGAAATAGGCATGTTTGCTGAATGAGGTGGTATCTTGCCGCTTGCTCTATCATTCTAATTAAGCTAAAGGGCGACCAGCAGATGAAGAATGCTAGCAACACACTGAGAACTAAAACGGTGGCTTTGTATTCCTTTTGTAGCATGCTACCTTCATCGCTAGGCCTTCCTCTCAGTGCCTGGACGATTTTAATGGTGCAGAATAAAACGATGAGAAATGGAATAACAAACGCTGCGATGGTTTGTATCACCTCATTTGTGAAATAGAAATTCAAGGAACAATTCCATGTGCATATGTGTTCCTTTATATTGTCACTAAAGGTTTCATTATATACTAATACGGCTCTTTTGCACATAAGAGTCGGGATGTTTAGCAGCAGACCCAAGCACCAAGCCAAAAAACAACCCAACATTGCGTATTTACGTCTACGCAGTTTACACTGTGTCAGTGGGTACACCAACGCTATAAAACGGTCAGAGCAAACCAGGACGAGGAAATACATGCTGCAGTTGTAGTTCAGGACCATTAGAAGACTGACAACTGTGCACGTGGGTCCACCGAAAGTCCAGTTGTGATAATTGGCCTGGTATACGCCCCAGAAAGACAAGAAGACCATCAGGAGGAGATCGGCGGCGGCCATGTTGCACAGGTAGATCTCGGTGGCAGAACATTTCTTCTTGTGGAGCAGAAAGACCAGGAGCACCAGCAGGTTGAGGGGGATGCCCAGAGCGGAGATGGTGTAGATGTACGGAGGGATCCAGGTGCTGAAGTCGTTGGAGTTACAATCCTCTTCAGAAGTGGTGGGTAAAGAGGTGTTGGGAAAACTGCAAGAAAGAACAAGGAGACATTTGGGTGAGCAAACACAGAAAAACACTCAGTTGCCAAAATATTTAAAATAATCACAACAAAACCATATTCAAAAATGTTACAAAGGAGAAATCGTATCCTCACCACGGATGGACGCTGTAAATAACACTATATGGTTTGAAATGAATGCCGCGAGTCACCATGTACCATAAGTCACACATAAAACCACACTAAAGGTTTTTTTAAACGTGTGACCATGGTGCAGACCATAGACATGAGGAGATCAAATCAATTACAATCCTCCAGGTGCAAAGACAGTGTAGTGCAGTGAAGAGAACTCCCACTACAAACTAAACGTTGTAGTTGTAGTTCTAACACACACAAAAAAACGACCTTCCTGTTTACTTTTAAAGAATGCTTCAAACTGGACTGCTTTTTTGTGCGGTGGGTGTCATTATTCATTATTGCTCATGGATAATATGGATGAAAACACTGCAGTTTAACTTTCCAGCTGTAATTTGCTTAAGAAAATCGTCAGTTGAATTGGCTGTTGCCGTGGTTACGATATGATAGAGCAGATCAGAGTTGTACAGACACCTCATGCACGAGGAGCACGTAGGATTCAGAATCACAAACCGGGTTCCAAAGTCAAGGTCAAGTCTCCCTAAAGTCAGAGAGATGCAAATCAGGGCTTAAATCAGGCAAATGATTCTGTAGTGTGTGGTGGATTTCATATACCGTATTTTTCGGACTATAAGTCGCGTGAGTATAAGTCGCACCAGCCAAAAAATGCAAAATGAAGGGAAAAAAAACAAAAAACAAAAATGTATAAGTCGCATCAGACTATAAGTCGCAAGTTGGGGGAAATTTATTTTATAAAATCAGAGACCAAGAACCAACATTTCATCTTGAAAGACAAGTTATAGAAGTTATAGTAATAAAAACAACCAAATAGAGAACAACCCGTGTGTCATTTGTTCATTAATTTTTCAATATAATACCAAAAATAAGAAAAGGAAAAAAAAAAACTCTTTTCTTTATTATTTGTCTATAAAACCAAAATGAAAAAAACAAAACAAAACGGATAACAGTAGATAAGATGCAGGCAAAAGCAATAACATCTCCATGAATACAAAAAAGTTCCATAGTAGAGATTTAATAAATACTTTTCTCTCTCCTCCTCCCTCTCTTCCCTATGAACACAAACATCTGAGAGATGGCATTCTGTGAGGAGTACACTTTGTTCTCAGCTTTAAGCTAAAGCTTAAAGCTAAAGCTTAAAGCTAAAGCTAAAGCTAAAGCTTAAAGCTGTAAAACGCAAAATAAGTCAATCATTATCATTGTTTTCCAAGAAATGTTATCATCTTTATTGCAAGAGCATATGACCGGTTAGACCATTCATTTAAGGAAAACATAGTAATTCATTATATTTAAGACTTATTGTAAGACTGGTTCTCTGTGGCAAATGCCGTTTTATCAAACACAGATAAAAGGGCCTGTCTAAACTTGTGTCAGTTACACAATACTTATCTTTTATTAAATGTTTGTTAAGCTGCCTTTCTTGTGTGTAAAACTGAAATGAAAACGTACTCACTTTAAGAGAATAACAGTGAAAAACCTCTCCATACCTGGTTGGCATGTTGGTGTTGATGTTCTGAGGTGTTTTCTGGGTGAGATGTCTGGCGTGTCTGCTCCGGTCTGTCCTCTCTCCCTCTTATATGTTGCAGAACAGCACAGACCTCTGTCATTAGTCAAATTACGTAATGTAGGACTTGTAATAGAAAGCAACACTTCTTTTGCTTAGTTATTGAGAAGCAGCTACTGGCATCAAGGTAAACTATGCAGTGAAGGATATTTGATCAGAAATGATCTGGTTAAAGCAGAACTAAAAAACTGACTCTTGTAAGCTTTAAGTCATTTTATAATGTTGTCAAAAACAGACCTGGGGTTGTGTTTGGTTTCATTCATGTTTGAGAAATATTTTCTTATTAGTCTGTCTACATCTCCAAAGGTCACAGTGCTCTGTTCCAGTGGACACAACAAACCCACGAGCTGCTGCGTTCCAATTGACTTTGTATCAAAAAAAGAGTTGCTCCTCCCTCCATAACTGCTGCTGTCGAACTTGTCATTTTAGTCTTAAAATGTTAGTATTAATCCACTTTACAGAATCCTGGTGTTTCATTTCACTCTTTTGTCTGTAAATCAATTCCTTTTCTGAATATGGAACTTTGCTTCTCTCCACAATTTCTTGCCACACCGGTTTGTCAAAGTCTGATCCCGGCAGATCTCAGAAGCTCAGCAGGGCCTGGTCAGTACTTGGATGGGAGACCACTGGGAAAATCAGGTGCCACAGGGGGGCGCCAGTTGCAAAAACTGTTGTTGTGTCCTGAGGCAAGGCACTTCACCCATATGCCTAATAAATAATAATAATAATACATTTTATTTATATAGCGCTTTCACGATACTCAAAGACGCTTCACAAATATAACAATACAAGGAACACAACATAACATTACAAATACAACATTAAGTTCATAAAATTAAACGTTCAGACATGTTAAAATTACAAATTAAAAGCAGCTTTAAACAGGTGGGTCTTGAGGTTGTTTTTGAAAGTTGGGAGATCGGTGCAGTCTCTGAGTTGTTGTGGTAGTGAGTTCCAGAGGGTGGGGGCAGCGATGGAGAAGGCTCTGTCTCCCCAGGTTCGGAGCTTGGTCCTGCAGGGGAGGGACAGGAGGTTTGCATCGGAGGAGCGGAGGGAGCGGGATGGGGTGTGGCGGTGGAGCAGGTCTGTGAGGTAGGATGGGGCCAGATTATGGAGGGCTTTGAAGGTGATGAGGAGGACTTTGAACTGTATGCGCTGAGGGATGGGGAGCCAGTGGAGGTTCTGGAGGACGGGAGTGATGTGTTCACGGGAGCGGGTGTGCGTGAGGAGACGGGCAGCAGAGTTTTGAATGTATTGTAGCTTATTGAGTGTTTTGGAGGATGTACCATAGAGAATGCTATTGCAGTAATCTAATCTTGAAGTGATGAAGGCATGAATCAGGGTTTCGGCAGCAGAGAAGGAAAGTGATGAGCGGAGACGGGCGATGTTTTTGAGGTGGAAAAATGCAGTCCGGGTTATTTGGTTGACATGCTGTTCAAAAGAGAGATTGGAGTCAAAAAGAAAACCAAGGTTGCGGACAACAGGTGATGGAGACAGAGTGTTATTGTCAAAGGTCAACTGAAAATTTTGAAAGGATTTGGAGATGTTTTTGGGACCAATTATGATAATGTATGTCTTCTTAGACTATAGGAGGCACAGGGCTCAAGTGGTGAAAGAAAGAAGAACATGTGCGGAAAGCCCTCTCTGCTTGAGAGGGCATTCTGTGTTGTGAAGACTGCAGTGAGTGTTATATTGGAGAAACGAAACAGCCACTTCATAAGAGAATGTACTGCACCGTCTGCCGTACATCTCCATTTCAAAGCCATTGGTGACCACTAGTGAGGATAGTGAGGTACATATATTAGCCAGAGAAAATAAATAGTTTGAGAGGGAAGTGAAAGAGGCTATTTTTGTTAGGAAAGAACAGAAAAACAGAAATGGAAGGCACAGACATCATCTCTCCTATTCACAACTCCATCCTCAGACCTAAATCTAAATAAAGAAAAAAGTTATAGCCTGTATGCTCATTGGAGTGAGTGCTCTAGACTGATATATTGGTTGGCTGATATTATCAACTGTTATGGGCTCTTGTTAATATATTACATGAGCCGATATTCCACGTGGACATGTTTTACCTTGTTATAAAGCTCAGACTCTATATTCTGCCCATTTAATCCAATTTACAGACAGATTAATGTCCTGATCTGTGACGCCGTATAAGGATTTATCTGAGGAGTCATTTGTCTGTGTCCATCCTATCCCTGAACACAACATCATGTACATTTATTTACACCCACAACACTGAGATTCTCTTGTTTTTCTGGACGCTCAGTGTGAGTCTGGATTAAAGGACAGTTCTTAGTGCTGATCTGAGAGGAGCCTGTGTGTGTCACGGGGGGACTAGTTGGACCCAAAAGCAGAAACACCAAGAACAATGAAATGATTTATTTACAGAGAAAGGGCTGGTAATAATTGGACTGGGGGGCCAGGAGGAGCAGGTAGGTCACAGGCTGGGGGGCCAGGAGGAGCAGGTAGGTCACGGGCTGGGGGGCCAGGAGGAGCAGGTAGGTCACGGGCTGGGGGGCCAGGAGGAGCAGGTCGGTCACGGGCTGGGGGGCCAGGAGGAGCAGGTTGGTATCAGGCTGGGAGGTCCGGAGGTGTGGAGTGGAGAAATGGTTCCAAGATGAGCAGGTAAAGATCCGGGGTAAACTGGAAACAGGAAAAATTTCAATGAAGTTCAAAAAACCAATGGAGCAAGCAGAGAAGATATTCAAAAAAAACTTGTGAGCCAGGAGACGAGTTACCCTGAGTGTAAACTGACGAACTGGCAGGGAGTGTTGGAGTGAACCGGTTCTTGTAGCAGAGTTGATTGTAGATGGACCACAGGTGAGTGAACACAGGAGGGAGGGGGAGAATCCAGGAGGATCATGACAGTACCTCCCCCTCAACGGGAGCCTCCAGGCAACCCAGGATGTGTCTGATGGAAGTCACGGATAAGGGCAGAATCCAAGATCAAAGCCCTGGGAACCCAACAACGCTCCTCGGGACCATAACCTTCCCAGTCCACCAGATACTGGTAGCCCCGGCCACGTCTCCTTACATCCAAAAGCCTACGTACTGTAAAGGCAGCATGACCATCAATGACCCGGGCGGGTGGAGGGGGCCTGGCAGGAGGGCACAAAGTGCTAGAATGAACTGGCTTGAGCTGCGAGACATGGAATGTTGGGTGAATCCTCATAGACCTGGGCAATTGCAATTTTACAACAGTGGGGTTGATAATACTGTCAATAATGAACGGACCAATATAACGGGGAGAGAGCTTCTTGGAATCAGTTCGTAAGGGAATGTCCTTAGAGGAAAGCCAAACCTTCTGACCTGGAATGTAGGCAGGAGATGGTACGCGATGTCGATCGGCAATCTGTCGATTCCGGAGGGCAGTGCGTCTCAAAGCAGCCTGCGTATCTTTCCAGATCTTGCGGCATCGGCGAAGGTGAGCCTGAACAGACGGCACTGCAATATCCATCTCTTGAGCTGGGAACAAGGGGGGTAAGTATCCAAGTGAGCATTCAAATGGGGACAGACCAGTAGCTGCACTTGTCAAAGAGTTGTGTGAATATTCCACCCAAGGTAAATGAGAGCTCCAAGAAGATGGATTCAGGGCTGCAACACACCGCAGGGCTGCCTCCAGGTCCTGGTTCGCTCGCTCAGTTTGACCATTAGTTTGGGGATGAAAACCAGAGGATACGCCACCTTAGCTCCAAGGGCAGTGCAGAAAGATTTCCATACTTGGGAAATAAACTGAGGACCCCGGTCTGAGACAATGTCCATTGGAATTCCATGAAGACGAACTACATGCTTGATAAGTAAGTTGGCAGTCTCTAGAGCAGATGGAAGCTTAGGAAGGCCAACAAAGTGAACAGATTTGGAAAACCGGTCAACTATGGTCAATACGACTGTGTTACCTGGACGAATTAGGAAGACCAGTGACTAAATCTAGGGCTATGTGCGACCAAGGACGAGATGGAATGGGAAGCGGCCGTAGTAGTCCTGCTGGTGGCCGATGGGGAGGCCTTGCTTCTAGCACAGACTGTGCAAGCTGCAACAAAGTCCTTGGCATCAGCATCCAGAGTGGGGCACCAGAAATGTCGCCTTAGGGAGAGCTGTAGTCCGTCCCACACCAGGAGGGCAGGCAAAACGCGAAGAGTGGCCCCACTGCAGAACCTGGGAACGAACAGAATCTGGCACAAATAAACGATTTGGTGGACCAGTACCTGGATCTGGTTGCAGGCGTTGAGCATTGTTGATGATGGATTCTATTTCCCAAGTGATAGTAGCCACAACACGTTCTGATGAAAGTATGGTATCGGGCGGGCTCAGGAGCTTCTGTGGAGGAAAACTGTCTAGAAAGAGCATCAGGCTTGATGTTCTTGGAGCCGGGTCGGTAGGTAAGTGTAAAATTAAATCTATCAAAGAAAAGAGCCCAGCGAGCTTGACGAGAGTTGAGACGTTTAGCGGACTGAATATAGGCCAGGTTTTTATGGTCTGTCCAGACCAGGAATGGGTGGCCTGCCCCTCCAGCCAGTGCCTCCACTCCTCAAGTGCCAATTTAACAGCCAGAAGTTCACGATCACCTACAGAATAGTTGCGTTTCAGATGGAGAGAGCCGTCGGGAAAAGAACGCGCATGGATGGAGCTTGAGATCAGAAGAGCGCTGGGAGAGAACCGCTCCTACCCCGATGTCTGAGGCGTCCACTTCAACCACAAACTGACGTGAAGGATCTGGATGGATGAGAATTGGCGCTGAAGAAAACCGCTCCTTTAAATCCAAGAAAGCACGATCAGCCTCTTCTGTCCATTTGAAAGGTACCTTAGGGGAGGTTAATGTAGTCAGAGGTGCAACGACTTTACTGAAATCTCGGATAAAGCGGCGGTAAAAGTTGGCAAAACCCAGGAAACGCTGGAGCTGTTTCACGTTGGCTGGTGCTGGCCACTCCATAACAGCACGGATCTTTTCAGGATCTGACCGGACCTGCCCCCTCTCCACAATGAAACAGAGGAAGCTCACTGAAGGTTTGTTAAACTCACATTTCTCTGCTTTAACAAATAATTTGTTCTCCAATAATCTTTGGAGCACCTGACGAACATGGATGGTGTGCTCCTCCTGGGACTGGGAAAAAATTAAGATATCATCCAGGTAGACAAAAACAAACCTATTAAGGAAATCACGGAGAATGTCATTGACCAAAGCCTGAAAAACAGCGGGAGCATTAGACAGTCCAAAAGGCATAACGTTGTATTCAAAATGGCCGATTGGTGTGTTGAAAGCAGTCTTCCATTCATCTCCCTCACGAATCCTGACCAGGTGGCAAGCATTTCTGAGGTCGAGTTTGGTAAAAATAGTGGCGCCATGCAAGGGTTCAAAAGCAGAACTGATGAGCGGAAGAGGATATTTATTTTTAATAGTAATATTGTTCAAACCTCTGTAGTCTATGCAGGGGCGGAGTGAATGGTCCTTCTTAGAAACAAAGAAAAATCCAGCACCAACTGGAGAAGATGATGGTCTAATGATTCCTGCAGCCAAGGAATCACTAATATACTTCTCCATGGCCTCCCGCTCAGGACAAGAGAGATTGTAGAGACGACTGGATGGCAGAGTGGCCCCAGGCAATAAATCGATGGCACAGTCATATGGTCGGTGAGGTGGTAGTGAAAGTGCCTTCTCTTTACTGAAGGCCTCTGCTAGATCATGGTATTCAGCGGGGACCAGGGACAAATCAGGTGGCAGAGGGGTATTCACATTAGTCTCTGTAGGTGGAAGAGCAGAAAGGAGACAGGAAATATGGCAATTAGTACTCCAGCCCAAAATCTTAAGAGACAACCAATCCAAGTGAGGATTGTGCTGCTTTAGCCAAGGATATCCTAAGATCACAGGTGAATGAGGGGAACTTATCAAGTTAAAACTAATGATTTCATGATGATTTCCAGACAGGACTAATTGGACAGGTTCGGTGAGATGAGTTACTTTTGCTAGTAGTCTCCCATCCAAGGCATTGGCCACTAAATGTTGTTTCAGAGGTTCAAACTGTAAACCAATTTGATGAGCGAAGTTAGTGTCCATAAAATTGTCATCAGCACCAGAGTCTATGAGAACAGAAATGGGAACAGTTAGATTAATTTTAGAGTTGTTTAAACATAGAGTGGCAGGAAGTATCATACTCTGTGAGGTTTGTGGACTGAGTTGAGTTTGGCTCACCAGAACCCCCACATTCACTGGTGAGCCCCCCCTTTTGGGCGAACAGGGCAGTGTGCCAGAAAATGACCAGTTTGTCCACAATAAAAGCACAGACCAGATTGAATTCTGCGGAAACGCTCAGTTTGTGTAAGATGGGCCCGTCCTAGCTGCATGGGCTCAACGTCGGAAATAGGCAAAACTTTTGAGGTTAAGGGTTGAGGAATGTCTGAACTCACCCGAGAATGAGAGGTGGGAGTCAGGCGGAGGGGAGACGACTGTATATGGGCTCTGTCTCGATGGCGTTCTCTAAGGTGGTTATCAAGTTTTATAGCTGCTGATATCAGGGAATCAAGATCATCATATTCATCCCTCACTGCAAGCTCATCCTTAAGTTGTTCAGTGAGGCCATTCAAAAACACACTTTGGAGGGCTACATCATTCCACCCAGCCTCTGCAGCCAGGGTTCTGAAATCAACAGAAAATTCAGCTGCACTGTGGGAGCCTTGGCAAAGTAATAGGAGACGTTTGGCAGCCTCTTTGCCTTGAACAGGATGATCAAACACTTTCCTTAACTCTCCCACAAAAAGATTATAGTTCTGACGGATGGCTGGTTGTGTCTCCCAAGTGGCTGATGCCCAAGCTAATGCCCTTCCTCGTAACAACCCCATTATAAATGCAATCTTGGAACAATCAGTAGCATAGATGTAAGGCTTTTGGATAAACACTAGTGAACACTGGAGAAGGAAAGCCCCACATTTCCCCATATTCCCAGAATAATGTTCAGGGTCTGGCACATGTGACTCACGGAACTGATGATCTGGTGGTCCTCCAGTGGCGACCTCTGGTGGTTGAGCAGAGGCCTGTTGCTGCGGTGCAACGACCTGTTGCCGAGGTAAGAGCTGGGCAAATGCTATATTGAGGCCTTCCAGCATGGATCCAAGTTGTGACATTTGTGCACCAAAGCTTGTTGATTCTCGGCTATTTGTTTGAGCTGAGAGTCGTGCTTACCGAGTAATTGGCCTTGGCTAGAAACAGCCTGAAGCAGGGAATCGTGGTCTGCTGGGTCCATATTTTGGCCAGTTCGTACTGTCACGGGGGGACTAGTTGGACCCAAAAGCAGAAACACCAAGAACAATGAAATGATTTATTTACAGAGAAAGGGCTGGTAATAATTGGACTGGGGGGCCAGGAGGAGCAGGTAGGTCACAGGCTGGGGGGCCAGGAGGAGCAGGTAGGTCACGGGCTGGGGGGCCAGGAGGAGCAGGTAGGTCACAGGCTGGGGGGCCAGGAGGAGCAGGTAGGTCAAGGGCTGGGGGGCCAGGAGGAGCAGGTAGGTCACGGGCTGGGGGGCCAGGAGGAGCAGGTTGGTATCAGGCTGGGAGGTCCGGAGGTGTGGAGTGGAGAAATGGTTCCAAGATGAGGAGCAGAAACAGGAGCAGGTAAAGATCCGGGGTAAACTGGAAAGAGGAAAAATTTCAATGAAGTTCAAAAAACCAACGGAGCAAGCAGAGAAGATATTCAAAAAAAACTTGTGAGCCAGGAGACGAGTTACCCTGAGTGTAAACTGACGAACTGGCAGGGAGTGTTGGAGTGAACCGGTTCTTGTAGCAGAGTTGATTGTAGATGGACCACAGGTGAGTGAACACAGGAGGGAGGGGGAGAATCCAGGAGGATCATGACAGTGTGAGGCTGAGTGTTGAAATGTGTCGGTTTTGAAGCTCGTTTTGGTTCTTTCTCATTGGTTAGCGATTAGCTGCTGTAGCTCGCACACATAAACAGGTTGTTTTCTCTTCTGTTAGCGACTGTAAAGTGACTATAGTGGCCGTATATATGTTACTGGACATACACTGTTATGTAAATGAGCTGTGAATAGAAGTGTGAATTATCGGCATTTAGCAGATCATTAATTACTGCGGCACATGCACATTTACTGCTAAAAGTGGTAGTTTACTTACAGTATTTTCTTTACTGGCTAGAATATCATACAAAAAACACCATGAGGCCGACCGACTGTCTTTAAATTTGATGTAAAGAGGTAGAATAACAATAAATGTTGCCTAAATAAACCCAACTGAAAATCCAATAGAGTTTTAAGTTTTATAAACAATTGAAGATTTACAGTGAATTTTTACATCATAAATATATCAGAGATTATATCGGCTATCGGCAGTTCCAACTCCCATTTTATCGGTATCATATCGGCTGCAACAAAATCCATATCGGTCGGGTCCTAGAGAGCGCCCATCAGGGGCCAGAATGATTATTAGTTAGTGCAGTTTAAGAGCACAAACTAACAAATAGAAACTGAACAAGTAAGTGAGTTAGTTTTAGTGTAGTTATGAATCAAACGCGTGAATGAAACAAAACACAACTCCAGGTATGTTTTTGAAAAGGTTGAAAACATTATAACACATGATTATAACATGTGATTAAATATGATTATAATTCAATACCAACACCGTTCAAATAGCCTTATTAATATATAGATACTGTAGGTATGCATGCAGTGTCCTACGTCAAGATGTCACCAAAGCGCAGCACAGCTTTCTAAGAAGAAAAGCTCATGAAAGCCAAGCCTGCACTGCCCCTCTGTGGTGATCAGGAGTCATTACAAATACGTAAAGTCGATCAAAACAATGAACACATGACTCAAGATTTCCCCGGGACAGTCCCAGTTTTGTGTCCCCTGTCCCAGCAGATTTATACAAAACCACTGATTTGTCCAAGTTTCTCACAAAAAATGTCCCAAGTGTCCCTATTTTTGACCAATCTGATCCCTGCCAATCGTAAAGCGAGGCATAAACGGTCATTTGTTTAGGTAAAATACAGAAAAGCTGCTTGAAAATGATCAAAACACAAAGAACATGTGACTATACTGACAAATGTTAATCATGAATGGGCCGAGTTCAGAACAGGTTTCCTTAATTATGCGCTCATTTCACAATTTTATTATTACCAACCACCACAAACTGGGGACGTCCCAGTTTTTGATCTTGAAAAACTCACCCTATTCAAGAGTGTGTTGGTCCAAACCTACATTTAAACTACTACTGTATAGTTAATTGAATTGTTCTTGATCGAGGGCTTTGGTTTACATGTCTGGTTTAAAGGAACTTCGTGTCACATTTAGATTTTGGAAGTTCTGAGCTTCACATGAGGTCTGTTCTGTCCATAAAATGAGAATGAGACAAACTTGGATGTGTCTCTATCTGCATGAAGACTCTGGAAACAAAAGTTCACTTGTGATTGGAAGATACTTTTTTTTTTTTTTACTGTGACAGAGAGCAGGTTGCATAAGGTTTTTAATCAGAAATACAAGAAAGAAGTTCATAGCGCAAGAAGGATTATAGTACTTTTATTAAATATGACATAAGGTTTGCTGAATACATTTGTGCACAAGTGAAAGGCAAAGAAAAAGAATTGATTAGTGATTTTTACAATATAATGTACTCAATATTTAGCACACATACATAGACACATATAAATCACACATACATAGACTATATATTATATTATGGATATATACATTATATGATGGAAATGGGCTGACATACAGTAATGATAACGGCTAATTCTACATAAATGTGAACATGAATAATGATTTAAAGAGGGGGTATTTGAAAATGTTAAATGTTTTTTACATTCCCCCCTCCCTTCGCTCCCTATGCTAAGTCACTCCCCTTCAGAGCGCTATCCCAACACAATCCCCGCACGTCCCCTGAATCCCCTACCCCTCTGCCATAACAGTAACTGGGACACCCCTAAACCTACATGTGAACACACAACACGGAGGGGTAGGGGTAAGGGGTAGGGCCAAGGGGTGAAATGGGATTCAGCCTTACAGATAACCACGAGGAGGGTTCAGATAGGGGCCGGGAGAGATCACATGATTACACAACCACACATGGAGAACATCTAAAACCTCTTTGAGTGTGTTTTTGATGAGGAAACGTGACAACATAGTAGGACGCTAAAGAGAAACCAAACACGATACCCCCTCTTTAAGTGACAGGCAGTAATATATCCACTGTATGTACAATAACATTTTGGTTTTAAATTCTACTAATACAAACGTTTGTACTTTTCCACTTTACAAATGAATCAACAAACCCGGATACATTATGAAACCAATCTGATTTCCAGTTGCTTTTACTGGTTTATGGGCTAGTTATTCCCACTTAGCATCATCCGCTGATATGTTTACATGATTATGACTTACTAGAAGCTTGACCACCATTTCCTCCTTCAGACACTAAACACTACACAAAGAGAGCATGAGAGCACTATTGTTTTTTTTTTGTTGTTTTTTTTTACATCATTGTAGCTTCAATATGAAAGACATGCACTGTAACTGTTTTAGTAGGGGTCCACTACCTGCTTGTCTCCATTGCTTGGAATAGTCCACGTATGCCATTGGGATAACTGTCGGGGTTAATACTTGGACTGACCAGTATTTTGGCAGATTTGAACACTTATTGCTGTTTTTTCCTGGCTTAAACTGAGTTCTAACCTCAGAGCATGAACGGAACGCAGAAAAACCCCCGAAACAGCGCCCATAATCCCATTTCAATTCAATTCAATTCAATTTATTTTGTAGCGCCCAAAATCGCAACAACAGTTGCCTCTAAGGCCGTTCCAAGATATGGATGAGCCAAACATACACACAGACATATCAAAACAGGAAAAAACAACATTCATGTAAAGCAGAAAATGAAACATAGTCCAGTCATCCCCTGTCCTTAGACCCTCCTTCTCAGCAAGGAAAAACTCCAAAAAACCCAGGGTCCTGGGAAAAAGAAGAAACCTCGGGGAGAACTACAGTGAAGGAGGGATCCAATCCCATGGACGGACAGGCTATAGATGTCCAGGCCCGTGGGCCAGTTCAGTATGACCACAGCTACCCAGGTGGGGAAGGAGCCGGGCGAGGAGGGGAGGCCGGGCAAGAGGAGGAGACCGGGCGAGGAGGAGGCCGGGTGAGGAGGAGAAGCCGGGCGAGGAGGAGGAGCGGGGCAAAGAGGAGGAGAGGGGTCCAGCTGCCATCAGGCGTCAAATAGAGCTACTAGGTCTAAAGGGGAGGGAGAGTGAGGAGGAGGAGGGGCAGGGTCTGGAGGACTAAAGGGAAGGGTGAGAAGGAGGGGTGATGCTGGAGGACTAAAGGGTAGGATGAAGGAGGAGAAGAAAGACACACGAGGAACAGGTATCCACACTTCAAACTCTGCCCCTGCAGCCAGGCGTTTGTAATCAGCAGCTTCATATGTAGTCGTATGTGATATCATGTAGTACTTGAAATCGCAGAGGCCACTGGAGGCAGCACACACTCCATTTGTGACCGTTTTTCTGTTTTTAACCAACCAAAAAACTGCAAACTTTCTTAAGACCGCCAGACACTACAGGATTTTTCTGTCTTAAACAATCTTTAAGCATGTGACAAAAAGTTCACACCACAGCCACGAGGAGAATCTGATGAGACTAAAAATCTCTGGTCTCCCAGACTGCATCAGGATTTGTGTGTGGACCACAGGATATAAAGCTGTGAGCGCGATGGCGTCAGCTGTTTCCTGTCTACAGTAAAACCACTCGCTCTGAGACTCTGAGGTGTTCAAAGATCAGAGCTCTGCACTTCCAGTTTAGACACAAGTCAAACTGTGTGATTATTATTTGTGAAATGTGGAGCAACACTTCAGATACAGGATTTTTAAAGCAGAAAAGAGGAGATAAAGTCCACAGGAAGTAGAGTCAGTGTCGCTGATCTGCAGCTTCACCTCGATCCGTGCGCTGTGTGGGTGTGAACAAACACACGTGAGGGACTATCGAGACTTTCCTTTCAAAGAACGCCTCAAACTGGATTAATAGTGCGGTTTTGTGGACTGGAGTCTATTTGTGGAGGACAATTTCTATGGATAATGTGGATGAGATGCGGAACTTTTAATTTACCAGTTTACGAGAGGTGAGGAATAAAGTATTTTCTTGCGTCTCTGAGTCCGTCGCTCCTCTGCCCCTGACGCTCTGTTTTATCGGCTGTTACCGTAGCGTTGCTGATGTTTTGATTATTATCAGACACTGACTCCACACACATGAGGAGCAGTGGCTTCAAAATCACACACGGAGACACAAAGTCAGGCAACGCCTTCCCGACCTCTCCTGTTGAGTGTGGCGGCCTTTAGCGAACTAGGGTAGATAGGGTAGACCAAGGGTAAATGAAAACATCATAGAGCAGGATTTAGTGTTTAGTACCACTTTAAAAAGACAAATCTGCTCAACTGAGAAGGTTTAGCAGTTTATATAATATTTCAGTCTTCAGAATAGGGATTGCCATATAAGTATTTGATGAATTGTATTGTTTTGGGCGCACGTTGAAACCCAGTCCATGCACTGCTTGTTTTAAAAGGAGGTGTTATTTCATTTTCCTGGAATATTCCACATTACACAGCAAAAAAGCCTGGCCAAAATTTCAGGTATAAACACTTAAATCTATCAGAAAATGACGTGAAAGTAGTGAAATGATCTGTCCATGCAGCAAGATCATTTTACTGGACAAGTTCTCTTAAAGTAACCGACCTCTAGACTAGAATGAAGCCGCCTCAGAATGAGTAAGTCGATAATAAATCAGAAAACAAGATGAACAACCTGATATAACTTTTAAAATCTTGGCCAGATGAGACGTTACAAAGACATTTCAGTGTAGTTTAAAGTGAACAAGGCATAAGCATGGATCTATGGTTAAAACTGTGACAGAAAGAGTACGAGGAAGGTGGAGGTTAGAAGAAGTGTTAGGGGTGACCAGCAGTTAGTGACCTATACAATTTGTGGTTAAAAATATACTTTTAAAAGGCAATTGTCTCGTATTTGAGTAAGGAAGAAAAGCAAAGACACCAGCTCTGAAGTTTCTGGTTGGACGTAACAACTCTACAGGCATAATGTGAAACGGGACTCCCTAAAGTCTCGGCATTTCATCCTTGGGCGGGGTTAGGGGTCCATTAACAGCCGTATTTTCCTGCAGATGTGATTACAGCAAATCAACATACACGTAGGGAAACTAATAACTTAATTGATTTGTAAGTTTTGTCTGAAACTCACAGCTCAGTATTACCAGCTAACTGTGAAAAAAGTATTGTCAAAGATTAGCATGTTGTGTTTTTTTTGTCTTAACTTTTGGTATAATTTTAGGTGAACCATTAGCCACTGTGCCTTACGATCTAGTGGCAGGTTCTAGGTTGCAGGTTCCTCGTGCTTCTCTGCTCCTTCAGCTTGGAATACCCTCCAAACTGAACTGCTGAACTGAAAATATCTGATCTCATCATCATTGAAAGCTTTTTGTTCTTTCTTATGTAACAGGCAAAAAGTGTCTATTCATCAGTGTGTGTGCCTTTAAGATGTCACTATAAAAGTGCTCTTAGCAACAGATTTTATTGCATTTTATCATCCATTGTTTACAACTACTGCACTTTATCTTTTTTTTTTTTTTAACCCAGGACAGTCCCATTGAGATTACTAATCTCTTTTTCAAGGGAGTCCTGCCATGCACACACCACTTTCATACTAGGCAATGTGGGTGATGTTTCTTGCCTAAGGACACAACAACAGATTTTGTGACTGGCGCCCCCCTGTGGCACCTGGAATTCCCAGTTTTTAAACTGTTATTCATACTGTCATTGCTTTACTTTCATAATTGATGTTTGTCTTAATTGATGGCTGTTTTCTGCTCTTGCCATGTGCTGCCGACCATGTGGCCAGGTCACATTTGTAAATGAAATCTGGATCTCAATGGGTCTTTACCTGGTTAAATAAAGGCTAAATAAAATAAAATTAGGTCTAAACGAAACTTTGTCTTGTCAAAAAGCCTGTTATTTAGACCTGATAGCAGCAGCTCATGTGAATTAGAAAACACTGTTTAAAAGTAAATTGCCATAGTTGCACCAGAATGTTCCCAGATCCAGATGAAATGCTAAGATTTTTAAAAAGTCCCGCTGTGGAACATTCCAATTAAATGCTATAACATTTCCATGGAGACAAGTAGGTGGCAGAAATAACTGTCCAGGGTAGACGTGTATGAACTGTTTTCACACCGAGACAATATAAACAGACTGTGGAGGGAACAGGATATGTTGGCTTCATGCCTCCATTCTAATACTAATGGAAGTAACATGCAAAGACTAACACTGCATGCAGAACAAGTACTCATGTAAACACAGCTAAATAATCTATTTCAACAGAAGTCACCACGCCTATTTTGGCATTTGGACAAGGACCACTGGTGTTTTTCAGATTCTATGTGTTGATGTCTACTCGCAAATGGGGGCACGGGCCTGTTTTAATTACATTGTACTTTACCATGAAATATCCAAAAGGTAAATGCACAAATGTTGAACTTGGTATTTTCTATTCTTGACTAAATCCAAGAACTCAACGTATTACAACATAATTTAGCATTTTTATTTTAGCTGGCCCAGCTAAATCTCCATCTGTATTCATCAACATTGGCCCATACTCCTGACTTGGAACAACAGTATTGCGATGCAACACTTAAAGTAAAGTATTATAGTTTTACATCAGTTATGTGGCAGTTTGTGGGTAGAAAGTGGAGACGAAAAGTACAAAATATTAAAAATGAAAAGACATCGCAGAGGCTAACCAATTACCAGTAATAGCCATAATGCAAATTATAGTCCAAAAAACATTTAAAAAACAAGATTCTGTGAAATGTTCTCATAATTTAGCGGTTTATAAAGTTTCAGAAACACACGGCAAAAAACAAAATCTAGTCAAGTTAGGATGACTTGAATTAAGAAAGTTTTACCATGATTTGAGTCCATTTCACTTGATGACATGATCTGCCAGTGTAATAAGACTTTTTGTACTTAAAATATATCTTACCGCACTTAAAATAAGAAACAAAATCGAATATTGCTTGAATTAAGAAAAAACACTTATTCCACTGGCACAATAATTTCACGTCAAGTTGAATCAAATCAAATAAAGTCAAATGTTCTTAATTTAAGTCATTTTAACTTATCGTTTTTTTCCAGTGCAGGTTTTAAATATGATATGCCTGTTGTGGTCATTAGTTACCATGTATCTGATAAGTCGGTTGCTAGGTAACACTTATGAAATTACCTCTACAAATGTCATATCTGCTGCTTGTGTCCAACCAGGAAGTAAAACTATACTTTACAACAATTCAAAGCACAACCCAAAACGAGGCAAGCTTTTGAGTACAACCATACAAATAATTGTCTTAATTAAAAATATGTTTTAGTAAAAGAACCTTCCCGTTCATGGGTCAGTGCAGAACAGCACAGGGTACACATGCCGCTGTTTAGACACTGACAGCTAATTGTCGGAGTAGTGGCGTATACATGATTTTTCCAGCGTCCCACTACTTTGACTTTTTTTCATTGTCGGAGTAGCACTTTACAATTTTTCAAATGTTCTGCTTTCCTAACATGAATAACATGAATGTGATGTGCCATTATACTTTGCGCTCCCATATATCAGAAGACGTGTCGGAAGAACAATCCTAAAAAGTGTCAAAAAACCAGCACATCTAAATAGAGGCATGCCGTGATGAAGGGATGTTGGAACACGCAGCAGACCCCAACAAACTACTACACTGCCATCGTCGAAGTAAGTCGTTCTTGAAACACTGTAATTGGTGAAGTCATTGGCGATTACATTTTACTGAACTCTTGGATGAGGCACCTAAACCTCCATCCATCCATCCATCCATCTTCTCCCGCTTAATCCGGCTGGGTCGCGGGGGCAGTTTGCTGCCCAATACTCAGGTACCTCAGGTACCTAAACCTATAAAAACAATTTCATACATTGTAGTAGTAATAATAGTCGTAGTAGTAGTGGTGGTAGTAGTAGTAGTGGTGGTAGAAGTAGTAGTAGTAGTAGGGGTTGTAGTAGTTGTGGTAGTGGTAGTAGTAGTAGTGGTAGTGATAGTAGTAGTAATGGTAGTGGTAGTAGTAGTAGTGGTAGTGATAGTAGTAGTAATGGTAGTGGTAGTAATGGTAGTGATAGTAGTAGTAATGGTAGTGATAGTAGTAGTAGTGGTAGTGGTAGTAGCAGTAATGGTAGTGGTAGTAGTAGTAGTGGTAGTGGTAGTAGCAGTAATGGTAGTGGTAGTAGTAGTAGTAGTGGTAGTGGTAGTAGCAGTAATGGTAGTGATAGTAGCAGTAATGGTAGTGGTAGTAGCAGTAATGGTAGTGATAGTAGTAGTAGTGGTAGTAGCAGTAGTGGTAGTGATAGTCGTAGTAGTAATGGTAGTGGTAGTAGTAGTAGTGGTAGTGATAGTAGTAGTAATGGTAGTGGTAGTAGTAGTAATGGTAGTGGTAGTAGCAGTAATGGTAGTGGTAGTAGTAGTGGTAGTGGTAGTAGCAGTAATGGTAGTGGTAGTAGTAGTAATGGTAGTGGTAGTAGTAGTAATGGTAGTGGTAGTAGCAGTAATGGTAGTGGTAGTAGTAGTAATGGTAGTGGTAGTAGTAGTAGTGGTAGTGGTAGTAGTAGTAATGGTAGTGATAGTAGTAGTAGTGGTAGTGGTAGTAGCAGTAATGGTAGTGGTAGTAGTAGTAGTGGTAGTGGTAGTAGCAGTAATGGTAGTGGTAGTAGTAGTAATGGTAGTGATAGTAGCAGTAATGGTAGTGGTAGTAGCAGTAATGGTAGTGATAGTAGTAGTAGTGGTAGTAGCAGTAGTGGTAGTGATAGTCGTAGTAGTAGTAATGCTAGTGGTAGTAGTAGTCGTGGTAGTAGCAGTAATGGTAGTGGTAGTAGCAGCAATGGTAGTGATAGTAGTAGTAGTGGTAATGATAGTAGTAGTAGTGGTAGTAGCAGTAATGGTAGTGGTAGTAGTAGTAGTGGTAGTGATAGTAGTAGTAGTGGTAGTAGTAGTAATGGTAGTGGTAGTAGTAGTAGTGGTAGTAGTAGCAGTACATTTAGTTCTGGGCTCCGGTTTCCCCCATCAACTCAAAACATGCAGCACCTGAACTAACATCAAGGACCATGACGTCCACCCTCCTGTGGGCTCCACTCATAGAGGGGTTCATATGGGGGGTCAGGTGCTATGAGGATTGGAGGATTGCGACGCAGCCAGACAAAGAGGAAGAAGATGGATGGATGTGTAACTTTTCTGGTGGAGGGTCCAACAAATGCTCTTCTTCATGGAGATGTTATTGCTTTGTCTGGAATGTAACAGGGCACATCTTGTTTTTCTAAGTATTTTTGAGCTGTAATACTGCCTGTGGTTGGATAAATGTGACAAATCCATAGAAACAAGTAGGTGACAGATTCTAAGATTCTTTGACAGTGCATGTGGTGAACAGAGATCTGGTCATTTTAAATGACCCACAGTTTCCCACCACCTCATTCATTTTCTTCCTAAAATTCTTACCCACAATGACGTACAGGATGGGATTAAGAACGCTGTTGAAGACGCCAAAGTAGACGAAGAGAATTCTGCAGATTAACAAATTCTGATATAGGCATGTTTGCTGAATGAGGTGGTATCTTGCCGCTTGATCTATCATTCTAATTAAGCTAAAGGGCGACCAGCAGATGAAGAACGCTAGCAACACACTGAGAACTAAAACGGTGGCTTTGTATTCCTTTTGTAGCGTGCTACCTTCATCGCTAGGCCTTCCTCTCAGTGCCTGGAGGATTTTAATGGTGCAGAATAAAATGATGAGAAATGGAATAACAAATGCTGCGATGGGTTGTATCACCTCATTTGTGAAATAGATATTCAAGGAACAAGTCCATGTGCATGTGTGTTCCTCTATATTGTCACTAAAGGTTTTATTATATGGGAAGTCCTCAACTAATACGGCTCTTTTGCACATAAGAGTCGGGATGTTTAGCAGCAGACCCAAGCACCAAGCCAAAAAACAACCCAACATTGCGTATTTACGTCTACGCAGTTTACACTGTGTCAGTGGGTACACCAACGCTATAAAACGGTCAGAGCAAACCAGGACGAGGAAATACATGCTGCAGTTGTAGTTCAGGACTATTAGAAGACTGACAGCTGTGCACGTGGGTCCACCGAGAGTCCAGTTGTGATAATTGGCCTGGTATACGCCCCAGACAGACAAGAAGACCATCAGGAGGAGATCAGCGGCGGCCATGTTGCACAGGTAGATCTCGGTGGCAGAACATTTCTTCTTGTGGAGCAGAAAAACCAGGAGCACCAGCAGGTTGAGGGGGATGCCCAGAGCGGAGATGGTGTAGATGTACGGAGGGATCCAGGTGCTGAAGTCGATGTATTTACAATCCTCTTCAGAAGTGGTGGGTAAAGAGGTGTTGGGAAAACTGCAAGAAAGAACAAGGAGACATTTGGATGAGCAAACACAGAAAAACACTCAGTTGCAAAAAATAATTACAAAAAAGACAATATTGATAATGTTAAAAATATTAACATTATGATTAACTGCCATAGCAGTTAAAGTGGCTAATTGACAACCATTAGGAATCCATAAACAAAGAACCCATCTGGAGTGAAGTTCATGAAGGTACTCGCTCCTTCCCCCTCGCTGGCTTGGCAGGGGGCTGGGCGCTTAGCAACAAGCTGTCACAGCTACCCGTCAAACCATAGCCATGATTCATTGCGATTTTTATTACCGTATTTTAAATTCCTCAGGTCTTACCTGATTTGAATTTATTCTTGTCAAGATAAATGGCCTGAGGGAGTGTGGCGTCACCATCACATTCAGCTCAGTCAAATGAATGAACAGTTACAGGAGCGAATTTGCAGCCAGGCTTCATATTAGGAATAGGGTTTTTTTAATGGACAAAATAGTGAAATAAAAACACCACTACCAAGTGGAGTGGGTTAATATGAACATTTTCAGACCAAAATGATAAGGCTCAGAGGGGCCACATAATTCCAGTGTAAGTGGGGAGCCAGTGGGGGCCAATGGGGGTCAGTAGGAGCTGGAAGTGGCCACATGTCAACTTCCACTTTGGAATGAGGCTGCTTGCATGTTAGCTTTGTCATTTTATATGCAGCCTATGCATACACCACATATACACATACCCCAGTGTACACAGACACTGGGGTATGTATCGAGTGTGTATGAGTACCCTGTGTGTACACGGACCATGTGTGTATGAGTATCGTGTGTGTATGAGTATCGTGTGTGTATGAGTACAATGTGTGTATGAGTACCTTATGAGGACCATGTGTGTATGAGTACCCTGTGTGTACACGGACCATGTGTGTATGAGTACAATGTGTGTATGAGTACCTTATGAGGACCATGTGTGTATGAGAACCGTGTGTGTATGTATACTTTATGTGTATAAGTACCTTATGAGGACCATGCGTGTATGAGTACCTTGTGTGTATGAGTATTGTGTGTGTATGAGGACCATGTGTGTATGAGTACTGTGTGCTAGGGGTGGACGATATGGCAAAAATCTCATATCACGATAAAAAAAAAATATCATGATTTCGATTTCATCACGATCTTAAGAATAACATAATAAAACAAATTATGTCTGGAAGTGAATAGAACGGGTTTTGGGTTGCCAGGATAGGCTGCTACAAATAAACTATTGGGAAATTAAGGTGTGGTGGAAGTGAGCTGCCAATTTATAGTTATAGTAATAACTAACACAGAAGCTACTGACAGTGTCCCCCATTTCATCCAATATCATTATTGCTGTGATTTTAGGAAGTCAGGTTTTATGAATTGTGATGTTTTATTGTGTATTTTTATTGCTATATTGTAATGTAAATTGTAAATATTTTGTGTGTTCACCTGCCCAGGGACTGCAGATGGAAAGTAGAAGTAGCTAAATCTGGTGCAGTTCATCTCTTCTTTTATAAAGATTAATGAATTTTGTACATGGTCCCTGACAAATAAAGACTAAATAAACTAAACCAATCAGACAGATCGTTCACTAAGAATCATGGGAGACTATGTGCCTGACACTATCCCAACACATCTCTGTTTCTGTCATGGGGCAATATCACTGTCCACTTTATCACTCACCAGCAGCACACCAACATGCTAACTCTTTATCGCATTATAGGGACTCCAGACACAGTAGCCTGGGATTTACAAGCTGTGGTTACTAAAGGCTGAACTGATACAGTTGAGTTCCTGTTCACGCCCTAGAGGGACAGTGCATTTCAAACACTCTTGTGGATAAACCTGCAGTGTGCTTAAAGCTAAAGCTAAAGCTAAAGCTTAAAGCTGTAAAACGCAAAATAAGTCAGTCATTATCATTGTTTTCCAAGAAATGTTATCATCTTTATTGCAAGAGCATATGACCGGTT
The DNA here is from genome assembly GCA_034769755.1 of Odontamblyopus lacepedii. Lineage (NCBI taxonomy): Eukaryota > Metazoa > Chordata > Actinopteri > Gobiiformes > Gobiidae > Odontamblyopus > Odontamblyopus lacepedii. Next base: position 33,794,954 of record CM068364.1, read on the forward strand.
AGACCATTCATTTAAGGAAAACATAGTAATTCATTATATTTAAGACTTATTGTAAGACTGGTTCTCGGTAGCAAATGCCGTTTTATCAAACACAGATAAAAGGGCCTGTCTAAACTTGTGTCAGTTACACAATACTTATCTTTTGTTAAATGTTTGTTAAGCTGCCTTTCTTGTGTGTAAAACTGAAATGAAAACGTACTCACTTTAAGAGAATAACAGTGAAAAACCTCTCCATACCTGGTTGGCATGTTGGTGTTGATGTTGAGGTGTTTTCTGGGTGCGATGTCTGGCGTGTCTGCTCCGGTCTGTCCTCTCTCCCTCTTATATGTTGCAGAACAGCACAGACCTCTGTCATTAGTCAAATTACGTAATGTAGGACTTGTAATAGAAAGCAACACTTCTTTTGCTTAGTTATTGAGAAGCAGCTACTGGCATCAAGGTAAACTATGCAGTGAAGGATATTTGATCAGAAATGATCTGGTTAAAGCAGAACTAAAAAACTGACTCTTGTAAGCTTTAAGTCATTTTATAATGTTGTCAAAAACAGACCTGGGGTTGTGTTTGGTTTCATTCATGTTTGAGAAATATTTTGTTATTAGTCTGTCTACATCTCCAAAGGTCACAGTGCTCTGTTCCAGTGGACACAACAAACCCACGAGCTGCTGCGTTCCAATTGACTTTGTATCGAAAAAAAGTTGCTCCTCCCTCCATAACTGCTGCTGTCGAACTTGTCATTTTAGTCTTAAAATGTTAGTATTAATCCACTTTACAGAATCCTGGTGTTTCATTTCACTCTTTTGTCTGTAAATCAATTCCTTTTCTGAATATGGAACTTTGCTTCTCTCCACAATTTCTTGCCACACCGGTTTGTCAAAGTCTGATCCCGGCAGATCTCAGAAGCTCAGCAGGGCCTGGTCAGTACTTGGATGGGAGACCACTGGGAAAATCAGGTGCCACAGGGGGGCGCCAGTTGCAAAAACTGTTGTTGTGTCCTGAGGCAAGGCACTTCACCCATATGCCTAGTATGCCTTCTTAGACTATAGGAGGCACAGGGCTCAAGTGGTGAAAGAAAGAAGAACATGTGCGGAAAGCCCTCTGTGCTTGAGAGGGCTTTCTGTGTTGTGAAGACTGCAGTGAGTGTTATATTGGAGAAACGAAACAGCCACTTCATAAGAGAATGTACTGCACTAGGGCTGAAACGATTCATCGAGTTAATCGATTAAATCGATTAGAAAAATGCATCGATTCTTATTTTTTGCCTCGATGCTTCGTTTTATTTTCATACGCTCGGCGATGGCCGGAACCGTTTGTGGTAGAGGTAAAGTTTCCGCACGACCACTGCACTTCACTGTACACACAACAGTGCGGCGCCCATGGATGTGTAATAAGAGCAGAACCTCCTCCTGCGCGGTACGCTCCGGTACGCCACGCGCTCCGCATCTCCCATACGCCGCGCACTCTGCGCGTGGATTGTGTCTTGTCTCGTACACTCTGTGGACCGCGCCAGAACTCACACCAGGTCTAAACCAGGTCTAAAGCAGGTCTAAACCAGATCTAAAACCAGGACTAAACCAGATCTAAAACCAGAACTAATCCAGGTCTAAAACTAAACAAGAATTTGCAGGAGTTGGTTGCCACATTTATGTAGTTTTAAAAATCATGACAATATCAAGTAATCCAAAGTATTCAGATTACGTTACTCACTTTAAGTAATTTAATTGATTATGTCACAAACTACATTTTGGGGAATGTAATCTGTAATCTGTAGGGGATTACATTTTAAAAGTCACCTTCTCAACACTGATGCTCCAACATCTAAACAGAACCGTACATTACATCAAGTGGAAAAGAAACCGCGAGGTAAGTCAACCTTAGTCCAGCGATAATTAAGTTTTTCATGTCCAAAACATGTGTATCTGTCAATGCACGTGGTGTGGACTTAACATGTGCAAAGTAGACGCGACAATAACAAACGATTACTCGATTATTCGAACAAAATAATCGACAGAATAATCGATTACTGTAATAATCGATAGCTGCAGCCCTATACTGCACCGTCTGCCATACATCTCCATTTCAAAGCCATTGGTGACCACTAGTGAGGATAGTGAGGTACATATATTAGCCAGAGAAAAGAAATAGTTTGAGAGGGAAGTGAAAGAGGCTATTTTTGTTAGGAAAGAACAGAAAAACAGAAATGGAGGGCACAGACATCATCTCTCCTATTCACAACTCCATCCTCAGACCTAAATCTAAATAAAGAAAAAAGTTATAGCCTGTATGCTCATTGGAGTGAGTGCTCTAGACTGATATATTGGTTGGCCGATATTATCAACTGTTATGGGCTCTTGGAAATATATTATATGGGCCGATATTCCACGTGGACATGTTTTACCTTGTTATAAAGCTCAGACTCTATATTCTGCCCATTTAATCCAATTTACAGACAGATAAATGTCCTGATCTGTGACGCCGTATAAGGATTTATCTGAGGAGTCATTTGTCTGTGTCCATCCTATCCCTGAACACAACATCATGTACATTTATTTACACCCACAACACTGATATTCTCTTGTTTTTCTGGACGCTCAGTGTGAGTCTGGATTAAAGGACAGTTCTTAGTGCTGATCTGAGAGGAGCCTGTGTGAGGCTGAGTGTTGAAATGTGTCGGTTTGAAGCCTGCTTTGGTTCTTTCTCATTGGTTAGCGATTAGCTGCTGTAGCTCGCACACATAAACAGGTTGTTTTCTCTTCTATTAGCGACTGTAAAGTGACTATAGTGGCCGTATATATGTTACTGGACATACACTGTTATGTAAATGAGCTGTGAATAGAAGTGTGAATTATCGGCATTTAGCAGATCATTAATTACCGCGGCACATGCACATTTACTGCTAAAAGTGGTAGTTTACTTACAGTATTTTCTTTACTGGCTAGAATATCATACAAAAACACCATGAGGCCGACCGACCGTCTTTAAATTTGATGTAAAGAGGTAGAATAACAATAAATGTTGCCTAAATAAACCCAACTGAAAATCCAATAGAGTTTTAAGTTTTATAAACAATTGAAGATTTACAGTGAATTTTTACATCGGCACGGTGGCTGGGTGGCAACACTCAGGCCTCACTGCAAGAAGGTTGCGGGTTCGATCCCCGGGTCGCCCGGGCCTTTCTGTGTGGAGTTTGCATGTTCCTCCCCGTGTCTGGATGGGTTTCCTCCGGGTGCTCCGGTTTCCCCCATCAACCCAAAACATGCCCGCACCCCTATGAACTAACATCAAGGACCATGTTGTCCACCCTCCTGTGGGCTCACCACCTGCAGAGGGGTCCATAGGGGGGGTCAGGTGCTATGAGGATTGGGCAGCAAACTGCCCCCGCGACCCAGCCCGATTAAGCGGGAGAAGATGGATGGATGGATTTTACATCATAAATATATCAGAGATTATATCGGCTATCGGCAGTTCCAACTCCCATTTTATCGGTATCATATCGGCTGCAACAAAATCCATATCGGTCGGGTCCTAGAGAGCGCCCATCAGGGGCCAGAATGATTATTAGTTAGTGCAGTTTAAGAGCACAAACTAACAAATAGAAACTGAACAAGTAAGTGAGTTAGTTTCAGTGAAGTTATGAATCAAACGCGTGAATGAAACAAAACACAACTCCAGGTATGTTTTTGAAAAGGTTGAAAACATTATAACACATGATTATAACATGTGATTAAATATGATTATTATTCAATACCAACACCGTTCAAATAGCCTTATTAATATATAGATACTGTAGGTATGCATGCAGTGTCCTACGTCAAGATGTCACCAAAGCGCAGCACAGCTTTCTAAGAAGAAAAGCTCATGAAAGCCAAGCCTGCACTGCCCCTCTGTGGTGATCAGGAGTCATTACAAATACGTAAAGTCGATCAAAACAATGAACACATGACTCAAGGTTTCCCCGGGACAGTCCCAGTTTTGTGTCCCCTGTCCCAGCAGATTTATACAAAACCATTGATTTGTCCAAGTTTCTCACAAAAAATGTCCCAAGTGTCCCTATTTTTGACCAATCTGATCCCTGCCAATCGTAAAGCGAGGCATAAGCGGTCATTTGTTTAGGTAAAATACAGAAAAGCTGCTTGAAAATGATCAAAACACAAAGAACATGTGACTCTACTGACAAATGTTAATCATGAATGGGCCGAGTTCAGAACAGGTTTCCTTAATTATGCGCTCATTTCACAATTTTATTATTACCAACCACCACAAACTGGGGACGTCCCAGTTTTTGATCTTGAAAAACTCACCCTATTCAAGAGTGTGTTGGTCCAAACCTACATTTAAACTACTACTGTATAGTTAATTGAATTGTTCTTGATCGAGGGCTTTGGTTTACATGTCTGGTTTAAAGGAACTTCGTGTCACATTTTGATTTTGGAAGTTCTGAGCTTCACATGAGGTCTGTTCTGTCCATAAAATGAGAATGAGACAAAGTTGGATGTGTCTCTATCTGCATGAAGACTCTGGAAACAAAAGTTCACTTGTGATTGGAATATACTTTTTTTTTTTTTTTTACTGCGACAGAGAGCAGGTTGCATAAGGTTTTTAACCAGAAATACAAGAAAGAAGTTCATAGCACAAGAAGGATTATAGTTCTTTTATTAAATATGACATGAGGTTTGCTGAATACATTTGTGCACAAGTGAAAGGCAAAGAAAAAGAACTGATTAGTGATTTTTACAATATAATGTACTTAATATTTAGCACACATACATAGACACATATAAATCACACATACATAGACTATATATTATATTATGGATATATACATTATATGATGGAAATGGGCTGACATACAGTAATGATAACGGCTAATTCTGCATAAATGTGAACATGAATAATGATTTAAAGAGGGGGTATTTGAAAATGTTAAATGTTTTTTACATTCCCCCCTCCCTTCGCTCCCTATGCTAAGTCACTCCCCTTCAGAGCGCTATCCCAACACAATCCCCGCACGTCCCCTGAATCCCCTACCCCTCTGCCATAACAGTAACTGGGACACCCCTAAACCTACATGTGAACACACAACACGGAGGGGTAGGGGTAAGGGGTAGGGCTAAGGTGTGAAATGGGATTCAGCCTTACAGATAACCACGAGGAGGGTTCAGACAGGGGCCGGGAGAGATCACATGATTACACAACCACACATGGAGAACATCTAAAACCTCTTTGAGTGTGTTTTTGATGAGGAAACGTGACAACATAGTAGGACGCTAAAGAGAAACCAAACATGATACCCCCTCTTTAAGTGACAGGCAGTAATATATCCACTGTATGTACAATAACATTTTGGTTTTAAATTCTACTAATACAAACGTTTGTACTTTTCCACTTTACAAATGAATCAACAAACCCGGATACATTATGAAACCAATCTGATTTCCAGTTGCTTTTACTGGTTTATGGGCTAGTTATTCCCACTTAGCATCATCTGCTGATATGTTTACATGATTATGACTTACTAGAAGCTTGACCACCACTTCCTCCTTCAGACACTAAACACTACACAAAGAGAGCATGAGAGCACTATTGTTTTGTTGTTGTTTTTTTTTACATCATTGTAGCTTCAATATGAAAGACATGCACTGTAACTGTTTTAGTAGGGGTCCACTACCTGCTTGTCTCCATTGCTTGGAATAGTCCACGTATGCCATTGGGATAACTGTCGGGGTTAATACTTGGACTTAAAAAACTGACCAGTATTTTGGCAGATTTGAACACTTATTGCTGTTTTTTCCTGGCTTAAACTGAGTTCTAACCTCAGAGCATGAACGGAATGCAGAAAACCCCCCGAAACAGCGCCCATAATCCCATTTCAGTTCAATTCAATTCAATTTATTTTGTAGCGCCCAAAATCACAACAACAGTTGCCTCTAAGGCCGTTCCAAGATATGGATGAGCCAAACATACACACAGACATATCAAAACAGGAAAAAACAACATTCATGTAAAGCAGAAAATGAAACATGGTCCAGTCATCCCCTGTCCTTAGACCCTCCTTCTCAGCAAGGAAAAACTCCAAAAAACCCAGGGTCCTGGGAAAAAGAGAAACCTCGGGGAGAACTACAGTGAAGGAGGGATCCACTCCCATGGACGGACAGGCTATAGATGTCCAGGCCCGTGGGCCAGTTCAGTATGACCACAGCTACCCAGGTGGGGAAGGAGCCGGGCGAGGAGGGGAGGCCGGGCAAGAGGAGGAGACCGGGCGAGGAGGAGGCCGGGTGAGGAGGAGAAGCCGGGCGAGGAGGAGGAGCCGGGCGAAGAGGAGGAGAGGGGTCCAGCTGCCATCAGGCGTCAAATAGAGCTACTAGGTCTAAAGGGGAGGGAGAGTGAGGAGGAGGAGGGGCAGGGTCTGGAGGACTAAAGGGAAGGGTGAGAAGGAGGGGTGATGCTGGAGGACTAAAGGGTAGGATGAAGGAGGAGAAGAAAGACACACGAGGAACAGGTATCCACACTTCAAACTCTGCCCCTGCAGCCAGGCGTTTGTAATCAGCAGCTTCACATGTAGTCGTATGTGATGTCATGTAGTACTTGAAATCGCAGAGGCCACTGGAGGCAGCACACACTCCATTTGTGACCGTTTTTCTGTTTTTAACCAACCAAAAAACTGCAAACTTTCTTAAGACCGCCAGACACTACAGGATTTTTCTGTCTTAAACAATCTTTAAGCATGTGACAAAAAGTTCACACCACAGCCACGAGGAGAATCTGATGAGACTAAAAATCTCTGATCTCCCAGACTGCATCAGGATTTGTGTGTGGACCACAGGATATAAAGCTGTGAGCGCTGTGATGGCGTCAGCTGTTTCCTGTCTACAGTAAAACCACTCGCTCTGAGACTCTGAGGTGTTCAAAGATCAGAGCTCTGCACTTCCAGTTTAGACACAAGTCAAACTGTGTGATTATTATTTGTGAAATGTGGAGCAACACTTCAGATACAGGATTTTTAAAGCAGAAAAGAGGAGATAAAGTCCACAGGAAGTAGAGTCAGTGTCGTTGATCTGCAGCTTCACCTCGATCCGTGCGCTGTGTGGGTGTGAACAAACACACGTGAGGGACTATCGAGACTTTCCTTTCAAAGAACGCCTCAAACTGGATTAATAGTGCGGTTTTGTGGACTGGAGTCTATTTGTGGAGGACAATTTCTATGGATAATGTGGATGAGATGTGGAACTTTTAATTTACCAGTTTACGAGGGGTGAGGAATAAAGTATTTCCTTGCGTCTCTGAGTCCGTCGCTCCTCTGCCCCTGACGCTCTGTTTTATCGGCTGTTACCGTAGCGTTGCTGATGTTTTGATTATTATCAGACACTGACTCCACACACATGAGGAGCAGTGGCTTCAAAATCACACACGGAGACACAAAGTCAGGTAACACCTTCCCGACCTCTCCTGTTGAGTGTGGCGGCCTTTAGCGAACTAGGGTAGATAGGGTAGACCAAGGGTAAATGAAAACATCATAGAGCAGGATTTAGTGTTTAGCACCACTTTAAAAAGACAAATCTGCTGAACTGAGAAGGTTTAGCAGTTTATATAATATTTCAGTCTTCAGAATAGGGATTGCCATATAAGTATTTGATGAATTGTATTGTTTTGGGCGCACGTTGAAACCCAGTCCATGCACTGCTTGTTTTAAAAGGAGGTGTTATTTCATTTTCCTGGAATATTCCACATTACACAGCAAAAAAGCCTGGCCAAAATTTCAGGTATAAACACTTAAATCTATCAGAAAATGACGTGAAAGTAGTGAAATGATCTGTCCATGCAGCAAGATCATTTTACTGGACAAGTTCTCTTAAAGTAACCGACCTCTAGACTAGAATGAAGCCGCCTCAGAATGAGTAAGTCGATAATAAATCAGAAAACAAGATGAATAACCTGATATAACTTTTAAAATCTTGGCCAGATGAGACGTTACAAAGACATTTCAGTGTAGTTTAAAGTGAACAAGGCATAAGCATGGATCTATGGTTAAAACTGTGACAGAAAGTGTACGAGGAAGGTGGAGGTTAGAAGAAGTGTTAGGGGTGACCAGCAGTTAGTGACCTATACAATTTGTGGTTAAAAATATACTTTTAAAAGGCAATTGTCTCGTATTTGAGTAAGGAAGAAAAGCAAAGACACCAGCTCTGAAGTTTCTGGTTGGACGTAACAACTCTACAGGCACAATGTGGAACGGGACTCCCTAAAGTCTCGGCATTTCATCCTTGGGCGGGGTTAGGGGTCCATTAACAGCCGTATTTTCCTGCAGATGTTATTACAGCAAATCAACATACACGTAGGCAAACTAATAACTTAATTTATTTGTAAGTTTTGTCTGAAACTCACAGCTCAGTATTACCAGCTAACTGTGAAAAAAGTATTGTCAAAGATTAGCATGTTGTGTTTTTTTTGTCTTAACTTTTGGTATAATTTTAGGTGAACCATTAGCCACTGTGCCTTACGATCTAGTGGCAGGTTCTAGGTTGCAGGTTCTTCGTGCTTCTCTGCTCCTTCAGCTTGGAATACCCTCCAAACTGAACTGCTGAACTGAAAATATCTGATCTCATCATCATTTAAAGCTTTTTGTTCTTTCTTATGTAACAGGCAAAAAGTGTCTATTCATCAGTGTGTGTGCCTTTAAGATGTCACTATAAAAGTGCTCTTAGCAACAGATTTTATTGCATTTTATCATCCATTGTTTACAACTACTGCACTTTATCTTTTTTTTTTTTTTTTAACCCAGGACAGTCCCATTGAGATTACTAATCTCTTTTTCAAGGGAGTCCTGCCATGCACACACCACTTTCATACTAGGCAATGTGGGTGATGTTTCTTGCCTAAGGACACAACAACAGTTTTTGTGACTGGCGCCCCCCTGTGGCACCTGGAATTCCCAGTTTTTAAACTGTTATTCATACTGTCATTGCTTTACTTTCATAATTGATGTTTGTCTTAATTGATGGCTGTTTTCTGCTCTTGCCATGTGCTGCCGACCATGTGGCCAGGTCACATTTGTAAATGAAATCTGGATCTCAATGGGTCTTTACCTGGTTAAATAAAGGCTAAATAAAATAAAATTAGGTCTAAACGAAACTTTGTCTTGTCAAAAAAGCCTGTTATTTAGACCTGATAGCAGCAGCTCATGTGAATTAGAAAACACTGTTTAAAAGTAAATTGCCATAGTTGCACCAGAATGTTCCCAGATCCAGATGAAATGCTAAGATTTTTAAAAAGTCCCGCTGTGGAACATTCCAATTAAATGCTATAACATTTCCATGGAGACAAGTAGGTGGTAGAAATAACTGTCCAGGGTAGACGTGTATGAACTGTTTTCACACCGAGACTATATAAACAGACTGTGGAGGGAACAGGATATGTTGGCTTCATGCCTCCATTCTAATACTAATGGAAGTAACATGCAAAGACTAACACTGCATGCAAAACAAATACTCATGTAAACACAGCTAAATAATCTATTTCAACAGAAGTCACCACGCCTATTTTGGCATTTGGACAAGGACCACTGGTGTTTTTCAGATTCTATGTGTTGATGTCTACTCGCAAATGGGGGCACGGGCCTGTTTTAATTACATTGTACTTTACCATGAAATATCCAAAAGGTAAATGCACAAATGTTGAACTTGGTATTTTCTATTCTTGACTAAATCCAAGAACTCAACGTATTACAACATAATTTAGCATTTTTATTTTAGCTGGCCCAGCTAAATCTCCATCTGTATTCATCAACATTGGCCCATACCCTGACTTGGAACAACAGTATTGCGATGCAACACTTAAAGTAAAGTATTATAGTTTTACATCAGTTATGTGGCAGTTTGTGGGTAGAAAGTGGAGACTAAAAGTACAAAATATTAAAAATGAAAAGACATCGCAGAGGCTAACCAATTACCAGTAATAGCCATAATGCAAATTATAGTCCAAAAACATTTAAAAAACAAGATTCTGTGAAATGTTCTCATAACTTAGCGGTTTATAAAGTTTCAGAAACACACGGCAAAAACAAAATCTAGTCAAGTTAGGATGACTTGAATTAAGAAAGTTTTACCATGATTTGAGTCCATTTCACTTGATGACATGATCTGCCAGTGTAATAAGACTTTTTGTACTTAAAATATATCTTACCGCACTTAAAATAAGAAACAAAATCGAATATTGCTTGAATTAAGAAAAAACACTTATTCCACTGGCACAATAATTTCACGTCAAGTTGAATCAAATCAAATAAAGTCAAATGTTCTTAATTTAAGTCATTTTAATTTATCGTTTTTTTCCAGTGCAGGTTTTAAATATGATATGCCTGTTGTGGTCATTAGTTACCATGTATCTGATAAGCCGGTTGCTAGGTAACACTTATGAAATTACCTCTACAAATGTCATATCTGCTGCTTGTGTCCAACCAGGAAGTAAAACTATACTTTACAACAATTCAAAGCACAATTTTTTCCAGCGTCCCACTACTTTGACTTTTTTTCATTGTCGGAGTAGCAGCACTTTACTATTTTTCAAATGTTCCGCTTTCCTAACATGAATAACATGAATGTGATGTGCCATTATACTTTGCGCTCCCATATATCAGAAGACGTGTCGGAAGAACAATCCTAAAAAGTGTCAAAAAACCAGCACATCTAAATAGAGGCATGCCGTGATGAAGGGATGTTGGAACACGCAGCAGACCCCAACAAACTACTACACTGCCATCGTCGAAGTAAGTCGTTCTTGAAACACTGTAATTGGTGAAGTCATTGGCGATTACATTTTACTGAACTCTTGGATGAGGCACCTAAACCTCCATCCATCCATCCATCCATCTTCTCCCGCTTAATCCGGCTGGGTCGCGGGGGCAGTTTGCTGCCCAATACTCATAGCACCTGACCCCCTATGAACCCCTCTGCAGGTGGTGAGCCCACAGGAGGGCCTGTGGGCTCAGGTACCTAAACCTATAAAAACAATTTCATACATTGTAGTAATAATAATAGTCATAGTAGTAGTGGTGGTAGTAGTAGTAGTAATAGGTGTGGTAGTAATAGTAGTAGTAGTAGTAGTAGTAGTAGTAGTAGTCGTAGTAGTAAGGGTCGTAGTAGTTGTGGTAGTGATAGTAGTAGTAGTGGTAGTGATAGTAGTAGTAGTGGTAGTAGCAGTAATGGTAGTGATAGTAGTAGTAGTGGTAGTAGTAGTAGTAGTGGTAGTAGCAGTAATGGTAGTGGTAGTAGTAGTAGTGGTAGTGATAGTAGTAGTAGTGGTAATGATAGTAGTGGTAGTAGCAGTAATGGTAGTGGTAGTAGCAGTAATGGTAGTGATAGTAGTAGTAGTGGTAGTAGTAGTAGTAGTAGTGGTAGTAGCAGTAGTGGTAGTGATAGTAGTAGTAGTGGTAATGATAGTAGTAGTCGTGGTAGTAGCATTAATGGTAGTGGTAGTAGTAGTAGTGATAGTAGTAGTAGTGGTAGTAGCAGTAATGGTAGTGGTAGTAGTAGTAGTGGTAGTACCTAGTAGTGGTAGTAGTAGTAGTAGTGGTAGTCCTAGCAGTACATTTAGTTCTGGGCTCCGGTTTCCCCCATCAACTCAAAACATGCAGCACCTGAACTAACATCAAGGACCATGACGTCCACCCTCCTGTGGGCTCCACTCATAGAGGGGTTCATATGGGGGGGTCAGGTGCTATGAGGATTGGAGGATTGCGACGCAGCCAGACAAAGAGGAAGAAGATGGATGGATGTGTAACTTTTCAGGTGGAGGGTCCAACAAATGCTTTTCTTCATGGAGATGTTATTGCTTTGTCTGGAATGTAACAGGGCACATCTTGTTTTTCTAAGTATTTTTGAGCTGTAATACTGCCTGTGGTTGGATAAATGTGACAAATCCATAGAAACAAGTAGGTGACAGATTCTAAGATTCTTTGACAGTGCTTGAGGTGAACAGAGTGCTGGTCATTTTAAATGACCCACGGTTTCCCACCACCTCATTCATTTTCTTCCTAAAATTCGTACTCACAATGACGTACAGGATGGGATTAAGAACGCTGTTGAAGAAGCCAAAGTAGACGAAGAGAATTCTGCAGATAAACAAATTCTGATATAGGCATGTTTGCTGAATGAGGTGGTATCTTGCCGCTTGCTCTATCATTCTAATTAAGCTAAAGGGCGACCAGCAGATGAAGAACGCTAGCAACACACTGAGAACTAAAACGGTGGCTTTGTATTCCTTTTGTAGCGTGCTACCTTCATCGCTAGGCCTTCCTCTCAGTGCCTGGACGATTTTAATGGTGCAGAATAAAACGATGAGAAATGGAATAACAAACGCTGCGATGGTTTGTATCACCTCATTTGTGAAATAGAAATTCAAGGAACAATTCCATTGGCATGTGTGTTCCTTTATATTGTCACTAAAGGTTTTATTATATACTAATACGGCTCTTTTGCACATAAGAGTCGGGATGTTTAGCAGCAGACCCAAGCACCAAGCCAAAAAACAACCCAACATTGCGTATTTACGTCTACGCAGTTTACACTGTGTCAGTGGGTACACCAACGCTATAAAACGGTCAGAGCAAACCAGGACGAGGAAATACATGCTGCAGTTGTAGTTCAGGACCATTAGAAGACTGACAACTGTGCACATGGGTCCACCGAAAGTCCAGTTGTGATAATTGGCCTGGTATACGCCCCAGAAAGGCAAGAAGACCATCAGGAGGAGATCGGCGGCGGCCATGTTGCACAGGTAGATCTCGGTGGCAGAACATTTCTTCTTGTGGAGCAGAAAGACCAGGAGCACCAGCAGGTTGAGGGGGATGCCCAGAGCGGAGATGGTGTAGATGTACGGAGGGATCCAGGTGCTGAAGTCGATGTATTTACAATCCTCTTCAGAAGTGGTGGGTAAAGAGGTGTTGGGAAAACTGCAAGAAAGAACAAGGAGACATTTGGATGAGCAAACACAGAAAAACACTCAGTTGCAAAAAATAATTACAAAAAAACAATATTGATAATGTTAAAAGTATTAACATTATGATTAACTGCCATAGCAGTTAAAGTGGCTAATTGACAACCATTAGGAATCCATAAACAAAGAACCCATCTGGAGTGAAGTTCATGAAGGTACTCGCTCCTTCCCCCTCGCTGGCTTGGCAGGGGGCTGGGCGCTTAGCAACAAGCTGTCACAGCTACCCGTCAAACCATAGCCATGATTCATTGCGATTTTTATTACCGTATTTTAAATTCCTCAGGTCTTACCTGATTTGAATTTATTCTTGTCAAGATAATGGCCTGAGTGAGTGTGGCGTCACCATCACATTCAGCTCAGTCAAATGAATGAACAGTTACAGGAGCGAATTTGCAGCCAGGCTTCATATTAGGAATAGGATTTTTTTAACGGACAAAATAGTGAAATAAAAACACCACTACCAAGTGGAGTGGGTTAATACGAACATTTTCAGACCAAAATGATAAGGCTCAGAGGGGCCACATAATTCCAGTGTAAGTGGGGAGCCAGTGGGAGCCAATGGGGGTCAGTAGGAGCTGGAAGTGGCCACATGTCAACTTCCACTTTGGAATGAGGCTGCTTGCATGTTAGCTTTGTCATTTTATATGCAGCCTATGCATACACCACATATACACATACCCCAGTGTACACAGACACTGGGGTATGTATCGAGTGTGTATGAGTACCCTGTGTGTACACGGACCATGTGTGTATGAGTATCGTGTGTGTATGAGTATCGTGTGTGTATGAGTACAATGTGTGTATGAGTACCTTATGAGGACCATGCTTGTATGAGTACCATGTGTGTATGAGTACCTTATGAGTACCATGTGTGTATGAGAACCGTGTGTGTATGAGTACTTTATGTGTATGAGTACCTTATGAGGACCATGTGTGTATGAGTACCTTATGAGTACCATATGTGTATGAGAACCATGTGTGTATGAGTACTTTATGTGTATGAGTACCTTATGAGGACCATGTGTGTATGAGTACCTTATGAGTACCATATGTGTATGAGAACCGTGTGTGTATGAGTACTTTATGTGTATGAGTACCCTATGAGGACCATGTGTGTATGAGTACCTTGTGTGTATGAGTACCATGTGTGTATGAGTACCTTGTGTGTATGAGTATTGTGTGTGTATGAGGACCATGCGTGTATGAGTACTGTGTGCTAGGGGTGGGCGATATGGCAAAAATCTCATATCACGATAAAAAAAAAAAAATCACGATTTCGATTTTATCACGATCTTCAGAATAACATAATAAAACAAATTATGTCTGGAAGTGAACAGAACGGGTTTTGGGTTGCCGGGATAGGCTGCTACAAATAAACTATTGGGAAATTAAGGTGTGGTGGAAGTGAGCTGCCAATTTATACTTATAGGAAGAACTAACACAGAAGCTACTGACAGTGTCCCCCATTTCATCCAATATCATTATTGCTGTGATTTTAGGAAGTCAGGTTTTATGAATTGTGATGTTTTATTGTGTATTTTTATTGCTATATTGTAATGTAAATTGTAAATATTTTGTGTGTTCACCTGCCCAGGGACTGCAGATGGAAAGTAGAAGTAGCTAAATCTGGTGCAGTTCATCTCTTCTTTTATAAAGATTAATGAATTTTGTACATGGTCCCTGACAAATAAAGACTAAATAAACTAAACCAATCAGACACATCGTTCACTAAGAATCATGGGAGACTATGTGCCTGACACTATCCCAACACACCTCTGTTTCTGTCATGGGGCAATATCACTGTCCACTTTATCACTCACCAGCAGCACACCAACATGCTAACTCTTTATCGCATTATAGGGACTCCAGACACAGTAGCCTGGGCAGCTGTGGCCTTACCGAACTGGCCCACGGGCCTGGACATCTATAGCCTGTCCGTCCATGGGAGTGGATCTCTCCTTCACTGTAGTTCTCCCCGAGGTTTCTTCTTTTTCCCAGGACCCTGGGTTTTTTGGAGTTTTTCCTTGCTGAGAAGGAGGGTCTAAGGACAGGGGATGACTGGACAATGTTTCATTTGCTGTAGGGGTGGGCGATATCTCGATATTTAAAATATATCGAGATATTTTTGAAACTCGATATGAATTCTGACATATCGATATATCGCTATAATGCTTATGTTTACTTCTGGTTTCGCCGCCGCTTGTTTTGCCTTCTCTGTGCCGCCTCCGCCTCCTGCTTTTGTCCCGAGCTCCTCGCGAGCCCGGAGCTGGCCGCGGACTAAACGAGGACTAGGACTAAACCAGGACTAAACGCGGCCGCAAAGCCCGGGGCTCGGCCGCGGACTAAAGCAGGACTAGCACCAGGGCTCTGCAGTGCGCCCATTTCACTTGTATTTGCGAGCAAATATTTCGTCGTCTTGACGTGGAAAAGCGAAACAGGCGCATCTGTGCGAGTGCTTCTGCAGCCACAATAAGGAGCTGCGCACAGACGTAACATGACGAGTTAAACTTTCTAAATGCACGTTTCCCAGCGCGAGCGCAACCACATGACACCTCCGACCGCGCACGAGCCCAGCGTACGAGCTCCGCGTGTGTGCAGATATCACTCATACGAACAAACTCCGCTTCAAAACACACCCACGCCCCCTTAACCGAGGCGCCCGCAGCAGGACCCACACCTGTCCCACCACTCACAGACACCAAGTGCCGCTGGACAAAGCGAGAGCTTTGGTTTTTGTCTTGGTCTTGTCTCGGACTCGAGCGCATTTGGACTCGGTCTCGTCATGGCCTCAAGGTCTGAATACTGAGTGCGGTCATTTTTCATTAAAGCCGCGGCTGTTGCTAATAAACTCATACCAGTGTGCGGGAGCGTCTGGGACTTCTCTGCTGCCTGTGCCAAATAAATCCGTTCGTCACATTGTGCGTTTGATTTGGTAAATGTGCAGAGACTAAATACCACTTTAAAACAAGAGGATGTAACTCCAGTTTGGAATTTGAAAATACAGGTTTAAAAATCCTGCACAATTTATTCACTTTGAAGCAGTTTTGTGTCAGTGGAAGTCCTCTTAAAGAAGAGGTTCTTAAACTGTGGGTGAGGGTCCAAAAAGGGGCACAGAGTGTTTAAGTGCAGTACTAAATGAATATTAATCAGATAAAATTTGTTTTTGTTTTTGCAGTAGTTTGGGGCTGTATTTTTTCCTGTATATAAGATATCGAGATATATATCGTATATCGAGATATAGCAAAATATATCGAGATATATTTTTTGGTCCATATCGCCCAGCCCTAATTTGCTGCTTTACATGAATGTTGTTTTTTCCTGTTTTGATATCTCTGTGTGTATGTTTGGCTCATCCATATCTTGGAACGCCCTTAGAGGCAACTGTTGTTGCGATTTTGGGCGCTACAAAATAAATTGAATTGAATTGAATAGCCTGGGATTTACAAGTTGTGGTTACTAAAGGCTGAGCTGATACAGTTGAGTTCCTGTTCACGCCCTAGAGGGACAGTGCATTTCAAACACTCTTGTGGATAAACCTGCAGTGTGCTTAAAGCTAAAGCTAAAGCTAAAGCTTAAAGCTGTAAAACGCAAAATAAGTCAATCATTATCATTGTTTTCCAAGAAATGTTATCATCTTTATTGCAAGAGCATATGACCGGTTAGACCATTCATTTAAGGAAAACATAGTAATTCATTATATTTAAGACTTATTGTAAGACTGGTTCTCGGTGGCAAATGCCATTTTATCAAACACAGATAAAAGGGCCTGTCTAAACTTGTGTCAGTTACACAATACTTATCTTTTGCTAAATGTTTGTTAAGCTGCCTTTCTTGTGTGTAAAACTGAAATGAAAACGTACTCACTTTAAGAGAATAACAGTGAAAAACCTCTCCATACCTGGTTGGCATGTTGGTGTTGATGTTGAGGTGTTTTCTGGGTGCGATGTCTGGCGTGTCTGCTCCGGTCTGTCCTCTCTCCCTCTTATATGTTGCAGAACAGCACAGACCTCTGTCATTAGTCAAATTACGTAATGTAGGACTTGTAATAGAAAGCAACACTTCTTTTGCTTAGTTATTGAGAAGCAGCTACTGGCATCAAGGTAAACTATGCAGTGAAGGATATTTGATCAGAAATGATCTGGTTAAAGCAGAACTAAAAAACTGACTCTTGTAAGCTTTAAGTCATTTTATAATGTTGTCAAAACAGACCTGGGGTTGTGTTTGGTTTCATTCATGTTTGAGAAATATTTTGTTATTAGTCTGTCTACATCTCCAAAGGTCACAGTGCTCTGTTCCAGTGGACACAACAAACCCACGAGCTGCTGCGTTCCAATTGACTTTGTATCGAAAAAAAGTTGCTCCTCCCTCCATAACTGCTGCTGTCGAACTTGTCATTTTAGTCTTAAAATGTTAGTATTAATCCACTTTACAGAATCCTGGTGTTTCATTTCACTCTTTTGTCTGTAAATCAATTCCTTTTCTGAATATGGATCTTTGTTTCTCTCCACAATTTCTTGCCACACCGGTTTGTCAAAGTCTGATCCCGGCAGAGCTCAGAAGCTCAGCAGGGCCTGGTCAGTACTTGGATGGGAGACCACTGGGAAAATCAGGTGCCACAGGGGGGCGCCAGTTGCAAAAACTGTTGTTGTGTCCTGAGGCAAGGCACTTCACCCATATGCCTAGTATGCCTTCTTAGACTATAGGAGGCACAGGGCTCAAGTGGTGAAAGAAAGAAGAACATGTGCGGAAAGCCCTCTCTGCTTGAGAGGGCATTCTGTGTTGTGAAGACTGCAGTGAGTGTTATATTGGAGAAACGAAACAGCCACTTCATAAGAGAATGTACTGCACTAGGGCTGAAACGATTCATCGAGTTAATCGATTAAATCGATTAGAAAAATGCATCGATTATTTTTTTTTGCCTCGATGCTTTGTTTTATTTTCATACGCTCGGCGATGGCCGGAACCGTTTGTGGTAGAGGTGAAGTTTCCGCATGACCACTGCACTTCACTGTACACAGAACAGTGCGGCGCCTATGGATGTATAATAAGAGCATAACCTCCTTGTGCGCGGTACGCCGCGCACCCCGCATTTCCCGTACGCTGCGCACTCTGCGCGTGGATTGTGTCTTGTCTCGTACACTCTGTGGACCGCGCCAGAACTCACACCAGGACTAAACCAGGTCTAAAGCAGGTCTAAACCAGATCTAAAACCAGGACTAAATCAGATCTAAAACCAGGACTAAACCAGGTCTAAAACTAAACAAGAATTTGCAGGAGTTGGTTGCTACATTTATGTACTTTTAAAAATCATGACAATATCAAGTAATCCAAAGTATTCAGATTATGTTACTCACGTTAAGTAATTTAATTGATTATGTCACAAACTACATTTTGGGGAATGTAATCTGTAATCTGTAGGGGATTACACTTTAAAAGTCACCTTCTCAACACTGATGCTACAACATGTAAACAGAACCGTACATTACATCAAGTGGAAAAGAAACCGCGAGGTAAGTTAACCTTAGCCCAGCGATAATAAATTTTTCATGTCCAAAACACGTGTATCTGTCAATGCACGTGGTGTGGACTTAACATGTGCAAAGTAGACGCGACAACAACAAACGATTACTCGATTATTTGAACAAAATAATCGACAGAATAATCGATTACTGTAATAATCGATAGCTGCAGCCCTATACTGCTCCGTCTGCCGTACATCTCCATTTCAAAGCCATTGGTGACCACTAGTGAGGATAGTGAGGTACATATATTAGCCAGAGAAAAGAAATAGTTTGAGAGGGAAGTGAAAGAGGCTATTTTTGTTAGGAAAGAACAGAAAAACAGAAATGGAGGGCACAGACATCATCTCTCCTATTCACAACTCCATCCTCAGACCTAAATCTAAATAAAGAAAAAAGTTATAGCCTGTATGCTCATTGGAGTGAGTGCTCTCGACTGATATATTGGTTGGCCGATATTATCAACTGTTATGGGCTCTTGGAAATATATTATATGGGCCGATATTCCACGTGGACATTGAAGGAAGAAACCTGCGTCCTATGCAGCTTTTCTTTCATGCGTGTTCAGTATCGAGGAGAGACGACCAAGATTCAGTGGATTCAAATTAACAAAGTTTAATCCCTGACAGTACAATTCTAAGCAGAGCTCTGGGTCTGAAGGGTCCCTAAACAGCACACAATCTACACGCGTCTTAGGTTAGGCACAACTTCAGAACGCACACACCCCCTTCAGCCCAGCATTTAAAGACAAGCATTATAAATATTCATGAACCTATAACTAAACATTCTCCGTGTCCAGCTGACTCCATCTCCTTCCCATATTTGGTGTTCCTGTCGTCTCCTCACAGCCAGACCTCACGTGACTCCATGACCTCGCAAGACAGTCTGCACAGAAATATATATGCATCCTCCCTAGTGATAAGCTCCGTGGGCCAGCTGTGAGCCAGCACAGTATTTCTTTGTTTCATAGGTACAATATGTATTTTATAATGACTGGTAGAAATGATTACATTCTTCATTACAAGGCATATATTAAAGACACACTATGAATTTATAATAAGTAGTAAAAAATGATTATATTCTTCATTTCCCACTCATGATCTCTAAAAGAGATCAACTAAACATTAAACCTCAAGCTAAACCAGACAAGTATCCTCCCACACAATACCCTGTAAAAATTGTAAGAAAACAATCACTGTTATGACCCGTTCCTCCATTGTTCAGGACACACTGTGGACTGCAAAGAATATCCTGGAGAATTTTGACCTTCACATTTTGTGTCAACACAACAGACAACTCCAATCACACCACATCTATAATGTAGAAATATAATATAAAATTATGGTAGTACAAAAATAGCAAACCAGAAAGCACTCAGAGACCCACACATTCATCCCTGCAGTGTTTGACATCAGGATCTCTTTGGGCAAGCATGGCATATTGGGTTGGTGGGCTCACAGCACGATCAATGCCCCTCTGGATCAATCCCTTAATGCATGGAATGCAACAATGGCCACACAAGGTTAGGATAGCCGCAAACACAGCGATAGAAAGAAGCACAGATGACACCAGAGTCCTGTAACGTCCAAACACTTTCATCCAGTCATCCCAGAAAGTCCCATCCACACCAGAGTGTTCTTTCATCTTCTTTTTAAGAGTCCTCAGTCCGTCAATGGCTGTAGTCAGTCGCCCTCCTACTGCTGTATTATTTGGTATAAATGTAATGTATGTAATTAATTCTATCGATATTTTTATTAGGTGTGATCCACACAAAGAGACTTTCAAATCCGCCAGCCACTTGGTCAGCTAATTTATACTCATCCGGTACTCCTCGAGGAACTCCTATGGCGTCAATGTATGTGGGGTCAGTAGAACTGAGCCAAGGTTTGGTACCGCGTTTGACACGACTCTGTGCGTGCACCCACGTTACTGGATCATCAACCTGTAACACAGTAACTGGGAGAAGTAAGGATATTAACGCACACTTACCCATGGCATTTGTGGGCAGTCGGTCATAAACTTCCCCACGGTCGCACCACCACCTGGGTGCGGGAATTGCTTGAGTCATTACCACATATTCCAGAAGCAGACACTTGTCTTTTACTACGATCACTGGGGGTCATCCTAGGAGCAGGTTGTGTGGAAAACTGTGGTGCCAATGTGTGGTTAGTCAGTCCCCGGTTTAGGAGACTCCCATAAATACCAGACAAGCAGGAAAGAGAAAATAAAGAACAGCATAGCCAGGTAACAGACAATGGAAATACCTAACCCTGTAGGGCATCCCCAAGGATGTCTCCGGTGTCTCCCCCTCATGGACTCAGTGTCCCTGAGTCCACCTAAAAAAGGCATAGTTATGATGGGTTGGGTCTCAGCATAGAGTAGTGAAACCACTTAGTGCCTTTTCCCTCGAGCTGGACAGCTGAGGACGTGCGAGCAGTCACAGTGTATGGTCCTGTCCACCTAGGTTCGGACCACTTCCTGGACAGAGTCTTCACGTACACAGAGTTCCAAGCGGGGTGTGTTCCAGATGAGGAGACGCCGGCATGGTTGATTTGCTCACCGTCTGTCGAACAGAGAGCAAAGCAAGGGGCAATGCCTGGACCCAGTTCATGTTGGTGTCATGACAAATTTTAGCCAATTTCTCTTTCAATGTTCTGTTCATGCGTTCAACACGGCCTTGACTTTGAGGATGGTACACACAGCCGGCTTACAGCAGAATGCGAAACAAAGTGAAATGAAACGAAATCTGCAGAATGCGAAATCTGCAGAGTGCGAAATCTGCAGAATGCGAAATCTGCAGAGTGCGAAATCTGCAGAATGCAAAATCTGCAGAGTGCGAAATCTGCAGAATGCGAAATCTGCAGAGTGCGAAATCTGCAAAATGCGAAATCTGCAGAGTGCGAAATCTGCAGAATGCGAAATCTGCAGAATGTGAAATCTGCAGAATGCGAAATGGTGTGTTTATGTTTCACCCGGAAGTACATTACACCGTCTGACTTGCGCGAAGATAGATTTAGTTTAGTAGTGGTGGCGAATCATGGACTTTTTGCAAGTGCAATATATGCTGTTCAAAGGACCTAAACGGGTCAGTCTCCGTGAAGAGGACACGACACCCCAAAAAATTGGAACTATTTTTGAGGTAAGGTTAAAATGACCTTTTTCTGTTGTTGTAAACACCGTTTTCTAATAGGCGACATTAGCTAATAACTGGAATGCTAGCCAGCACTGCCGTATGGATAGCTTTACTCGTAGGCAAGCTGTTATGTTGCAGACAAGGGATGCACAAAAAATCGTTTACATGTATTTAATTATTTTCTATCTTATGATATGAGCCTGCTAGACGCTACAGGTCCGTGTCACAAATAAATAGGAGAAAAAACGGGGGGAAATCATGACGTGTTATGGAGGTATACTGTGGTGATAAGTACACTGATGACGGCCTTTTCCCCCATGTTTAAGGTTTCACCATCAACATTGTTCCTGACCGATGTCTCCAACGTGGCCGTGTTTCCTGGTAGCAACGGGTATTTTAGTTCAGTGGAGTTGACACCCCGTGCCCAGTACGAGGTCCATGGGGAAGCCCCAACAGTGTCCCCCAAGGGCCACACAAGCAAAGTCCTATCAGAGGTAAATTGCATTGGCCAGATAAAACGAATTTCATTGTTTTTAGGGATGTCAATGGGTTTCAATTTTTTACAGTTCTATTTCAATGTCTGTAATCTTCAGTAATGGCAACCAAGATAAATATTTGATCAGAACAGGCCGTTTCACATGACTAGAATCCTTCTCTAAATTGTGCATTGCTATGCACTCTTATACCAAAGATTTTCTGAATGACAACCAAGATAAATTGTTATACGCGTCACCAGTGCAACAAAGTGGGATCTGGTCTCCTAAATTTGCGTCACTTTAAAAAAAAATCCCTTTAAACCCATAATGCATAATTAGAATTTGCATAGTATAGTTTTCATAAACAGGGGGCAGCCGTGGCCTAATGTTAAAAGTGTTCACCTTTCAACCACATGGTTGTAGCTTCGAATCCCACCTGACCTCTCCCTACACCTACGTCCATGGCAGGCTGAAGTGCCCTTGAGCAAGGCACCTAACCCCACACTGCTCCAGGGACTGTAACCAATACATACTCTGTAATTAACTGTAAGTAGCTTTGGATAAAAAGTGTCAGCTAAGTGTAATGTATAATGTAATGTAAACAGGGGTTATTCTAGGCGTCCCTTATCCCAGGCTATTGTTTTCATAGTCATATTTGCCATGCCTAAAAGATACCGCTCCATTTTTGCAGTGGAATAAATAATGAACAAATCCAGGTCTTTACTGATGATTTACATTACATATTATTAATATAATATGTTATATTATATTATAACATTTCGTTTCGTTTCGCATTCTGCTGTAAGCCCACACAGCCAAATTTGTGTTTGAGACCTAACCATTTTTCAACTTGGAGTATGTGTTTACTGTTGAAGTGTGTGCCATTGTCAGAGCGAATCAGAGCTGGAAAGCCGTGCCATGGAATGTAATGATTGATTAGACATTTAATAACAGAAGAGGAATCTTCTTTGGCAACAGGATAGGCCTCAGGCCACTTGGTAAATGAATCAACAATCACCAATAAATAGCGTTTTCCTGCACTCTATCAATCATGTCTGTAAAGTCAATGGTGATTTCAGCGCCTGGCCAAATAGCGGGTTGGTATTGGCCAGGAAAAGGTTTCAAAGTGGGTTTGACATTGAAAAATTGGCAAGTTTTACAGGCATTGTAAAGTCCCAAACCATCTCACTGAGATGTGGATGCCACCACATATTCATAGCCGCTAGCATGGCTTGTGGACCAACGTGTGACGGACTGTGCACTTCTTGGAACACAGAACGTGACACTGGACCCGCAGGAATGACCGGACACCCATTTGGACCCACCCAGAGTCCATCTGAGCACCTAGTCGCACCTTTGGCAAGCCAGTAGGATTGTTCCTGTGGAGAGCATCTCCGTTGAGCCTCAACAATATGCGTGATATCCAATGGTTGCATAGTGTCAGGAATTTGGACCATGATCATATTTTCTGAGGAGTGGTAACCTGCAGTGCATTTGGCAGCTTGGTCAGCTGCATTGTTACCCTGAGAGACAAAAGAATTTTGTTTACAATGCCCTGGCACTTTAACAATAGCTACTTGCACCGGGAGCTGGAGAGCCACGTCCAGGCGCTCCATGAGTGCTTTGTGAGCAATAGGTTGGCCCTTGGCGGTGAAATAACCATTTCTTTTCCAAGCGGCTAGATCAAGAACAGCTGCTGAAACAGCATAGGCTGAGTCAGAATAGATTGTGACCTTGTCACCTACAGAGTGTTCTAGAGCTAAGCAAAGGGCTAACACTTCTGCTGACTGAGCTGATGGAGAGGCAGTGATGACATGAGTAGTGAGTGTAGAAAAGACGTGAGGTGTCCGACCCCCTGGGTCTGGATTCCCCTCGACAACGGCCGCTGCCGCTTTCAAGGAGCCATCACTGTGTCTCCAACAGCATCCATCTGTGAACAGCATACATCCCTCTGCCAGAGGAACCGTGCTTAAGTCGGGTCTGGATTTAGATTGTAGTGTCACAATTTGTGCACATTCATGTGAGCAAACCGAGATGTGATCCGCCATATTTACACCGACATGTTTGTATGTTATATTTGGGGCAGACACAATTTTCAAAAGTCTGGTTTGTCTCAAAGATGACATGGTGAATGATGCAGAAGCAACAAAAGAGACCACAGAGTGGTCTGTGCAAACAATCAAGGGGTGGCCCATCACCAGATGGGCTGTTTTTTGAATAATTCGCGCCAGACCAGCCGCATAACGTGCACAGTCTGGTTGCCTTGTTTCCATGGCATCCAATGGGGCACTGCAGTACATCAGGACAGAACGTCCCTCCAGAACCTTTTGAAAGAGTACTGCATTCACAACCGCCGGGATCACTGCCACATCAAGGAAAAAGGGTTTGTCATAATTTGGGATCGCCAATGTGGATGCAGCCGCAAGCTCATTGACCAATGCAAGAAAAATTTTGTCCGTTTCATCAGTCCACTCTAGTTCAGCGGTCAGATTCTTTGAGCCTTGGGCACGAACCAAAGCTTGCAGCCCGTCCTTTTTGTCAACATAGCATGGGATGTAATGGCGACTGTAGCCACAGAGGCCAAGAAAAGACATGTCTTTGACCGTGACTGGTCTTGGGTGTCTCAAAATAGATGACCTGTGTTCTGCTGACATGGCTGTTCCCGAGGATGATACGACTCGTCCGAGAAAGGTGACAGATTTTCTGCAGCACTGAAGCTTTTTCTTTGACACCTTGAAGCCGAATGAGTGCAAAGCACGCAACAAAACATCAGTGGCTCGCAGACAAGTCAACGGTTTGAGCACCCAGCAAAAGATCATCAACATACATCAGCAACTTACACTGGGGTGGGAGTGTCACGTCCATCAGCAAAGATTTCAAAACTTGGTTGAAGATTCCTGGGGAACACTTGTGTCCTTGCGGTAGTCTGGTGTACTGCAATCTGCAGCCCTTGTAAGTGAAGGCAAAGTACTTTCTACACTGTCTAGCCAACGGCAAGCAGAAGTATGCATTTGCCAGATCAATTGCAGTAAACCACTGCAAATCTGGCCCCAAAGATGTCAAAAGTCTGTGAGGATCTGGGACAGGAAGAACAGGAGTCTCCGTAACTTCATTAATGGCTCTCAAATCATGGGCCATTCTCCAGGAATCTCAAGTCTGGATTAGTCCGCATTGTCCAGGTGCTCTCCAGGGCCTTCCCATACTCTACGTCGAGCTGGCTTTCCCTTTCTCCAGTTTTAGGAGTGGAACTTACCAAGTTTGGAGTAGTACTTACCGCTCCTCCCTTAGTCTCTGGGGTCCCACGTGCCATGATGGTGGCCAGCTCGCTCAGGGACTGTATAGGCATCCGGCCTTTTTCGTTCTCCACATCACATGTCAACTTACCTGCTACTCTGACAACGGGCATGCTCAGAGCCACCGTTTCTCTCTCCTCGTATGGGGGCGGCTTGGACATCCTCTGTTCCGCCTCCTTTAGCGCCCTTATCGGATACAAGCTCACCAGTGGAGCCGATGCCTGTGAGAACGCTTCCTCATTTGCCTTTCCCTGCTGTCCCTGTATGCTCCACTGTGGGTCCTCTGTTTTATCACTTCGCACATTTGTCAGCACATTTACAGTCAAATTCATCTGATGCGTCACTCTCCTCTCTTCCTCACATCCGTCTAAGTCCTTCTTGATTTTACGCTTCTCTTTCCACGTCGCCAATTGTTCCTTCAGTTCCTCACATTCTGATTTTCTCAACTCATCCTGCTTTCTAAACTCCTGGCTCAGTGCCTGCCAACTGCTTTTACCTCCCAGATGCATTCTACTCCACACTTTCAGCATCTTCTTTTCCTTATCATGCTTCTTCTTGTCAATCCCACTTAACATCTGCCTTTCTATGTCTGCGTACATTGATGCCCATTTTGAGTCCTTATCTCCCGGTTCACTATAGTCCTCGTCAAGTCTGTCCGCCATTTTGTCGACACCCACCATTTTGTTATATCTTTACCCAATGCTAATGCTAATGCTAATGCTAATGCTAATTTTAAGCACAAATCAGAGTTTTAGGAAAACTGGTCGTCACTCTTCACCCTACTCTATTCTCAACCCTGCCACCGCTACAGTTTTGCACAAATTGGTCAAATTGTCCCTGCCACCAGTACAGCCTGCTTCTAACTACACTAGTCTATGCCTGCCACCGGTAAAATTTGCAATGTTCAATGTGTCCCTGCCACTGCTTTTCCTAGTCTCATCTGTCAACACATTTCACATATGAGGACTTTAACCTCCAATTACTGCGTTTTTTGGGGGCCCCAAAACTCCCCAAGGTATAACGAGAAACCTCACAATGTCTCCGCGCGTCCGCTTTGATG
Source organism: Odontamblyopus lacepedii (assembly GCA_034769755.1). Classification (NCBI taxonomy): domain Eukaryota; kingdom Metazoa; phylum Chordata; class Actinopteri; order Gobiiformes; family Gobiidae; genus Odontamblyopus; species Odontamblyopus lacepedii. Next base: position 33,821,422 of record CM068364.1, read on the forward strand.
TCAGTTACGACGGGGCTACACAACACACATTAACCGCTTATCGGTTTACAAGATCTAATCACAATTACACGCTTACTACATCAGTGATACATTTCCAACAACTTTCATACTTTTAGACAGGCCAATAGCAGAATTTTGACATGTTAGTAACAGGTATTCTGTTTACCTTTCAGTTTGGGCCCAGAAAAGTTGTTTTCAATGTGTCACGATTGTCACACGACGTCACCTTCGACTGACCGGGCAAAACCCCGGTACTCCGGCGATCACGTCAGGGAACGCAGCGTCAGCCCCTCCCTCGACTCGCGTCGGGAGTCACCAATTGAAGGAAGAAACCTGCGTCCTATGCAGCTTTTCTTTCATGCGTGTTCAGTATCGAGGAGAGATGACCAAGATTCAATGGATTCAAATGAACAAAGTTTAATCCCTGACAGTACAATTCTAAGCAGAGCTCTGGGTCTGAAGAGGTCCCTAAACAGCACACAATCTACATGCGTCTTAGGTTAGGCACAACTTCAGAGACGCACACACCCCCTTCAGCCCAGCATTTAAAGACAAGCATTATAAATATTCATGAACCTAAACACTAAACATTCTCCGTGTCCAGCTGACTCCATCTCCTTCCCATATTTGGTGTTCCTGTCGTCTCCTCACAGCCAGACCTCACGTGACTCCATGACCTCGCAAGACAGTCTGCACAGAAAGATATATGCATCCTCCCTAGTGATAAGCTCCGTGGGCCAGCTGTGAGCCAGCACAGTATTTCTTTGTTTCATAGGCACAATATGAATTTTATAATGACTGGTAGAAATGATTACATTCTTCATTACAAGGCATATATTAAAGACACACTATGAATTTATAATAAGTAGTAAAAATTTTTTATATTCTTCAACATGTTTTACCTTGTTATAAAGCTCAGACTCTATATTCTGCCCATTTAATCCAATTTACAGACAGATAAATGTCCTGATCTGTGACGCCGTATAAGGATTTATCTGAGGAGTAATTTGTCTGTGTCCATCCTATCCCTGAACACAACATCATGTACATTTATTTACACCCACAACACTGAGATGCTCTTGTTTTTCTGGATGCTCAGTGTGAGGCCTTGTCCACACGTAGCCGGGTATCTGATAAACCGAAGATGTTTTGCTGCGTTTTGACCCGTCATCCACACGAACACGCATCAAAAACGAGTATTCAGGGAAAACTCCGGCCAAAGTGAAGATTTTTGAAAACTCCGTTTATGCGTGTTTGTGTGGACAGAGATAACTGGGGTTTTGCGTTTTAAAACGTCACTGTCTGCGCCAAAAAATATGAATCTGCCCTGACGTCAAACGTGCGACATTTGTTTAGGCTACTGCAAAAGCCAAAGGAGACTATGGACCGGGGTCGTGTCTTGAGAGCTGTGGTAGCATTCATTATTGTGCAGGTGCTATGTACATGTTTAATTGCACAAGTCCAACTACTGCTCCAAGAGCACAGTCGACGGACATTGCAGTCGGTGATACCCATCTTAACCACTCCACCTAGGCATGTTCCACGCCGGAATCATCTACGCCGCTTTTGGATCAGACCGGGACGCACTGCCAGCTGGTGGGAAAACTTCGAAAATGAACTCGTACCCTCAGAAGAATGGCATGCTAATTTCCGTATGTCCCGGTCCTCACTCCTGTCGCTGTCGGAGTTATTACGTCCTTACATCGAGGGGCAGTCCACTGTCATGCGATCACCCGTCAGTGTAATCAAAAAAGTTGCGTGTACGCTTTATTATTTAGCTGACGAGGGCAGATTACGGAAAACAGCCAATGCATTTGGTTTGTCAAGACAGGTTGTCTCAAAAATTGTCAGGCAGGTGTGTAGAGCTATAACAGTGCACTTGGGACCCCAGTTCATACAACTGCCAACAACTGAAGGTGCAGTTCATTCACTAGTAGAACATTTTGAGCAGACCCATGTCCTCCCTCAGTGCATGGGTGCAGTGGATGGGACCCATATTGGCATAAAGCAACCTTCAGCGAATTCCACTGATTATCTGAACAGAAAGGGTAATTTTACGTTAAATATTCAGGCAATATGCGACTATAAATACTGCTTCATGGATGTGGTAGTTAAATGGCCGGGGAGCGTCCATGACGCCCGTATTTTCTCCAACTCGACCCTCAATGACTTCCTCAAAAGTGGAAAAATCTCTCCTTGTCCAAAACAAATTGTTGACAATGAAGCACCCATTCCAGTTTACATTTTAGGTGATCCCGCATACCCATTACTGCCATATCTAATGAAGGAATATGCTAATGGAGGAAGCACGGTTCAAGAGCAGTATTTTGGGCTGGCTTTGTGCAGGGCGCGCATGGTTATAGAATGTGCCTTTGGGAGGCTAAAGGCTTGTTTCGGAGCTTTGAGGAGAGACATGGACATAAATCTACAAGACCTGCCTTTTGTCATTTATGCATGTTTTGTGCTGCACAATTATTGTGAGACCTCTAAAGACACAATAGATGACAACTATGTTACTGAAGCCCTTCAGTATAACAGGGACAACCAGCCAGACACAGAACCAGTTGTCGTCAGAGGAGACAGCTTGACAGCTGAAGGAAAAAGGGTCAGGAGAGTTCTTACCCAGTACCTGGATCCATAAAGGGGATGATGTTTTTTTTTTTTCCATGCAAACAAAACTCTTCAAAGCTGTTTAACTGTTTTATTCTGTAACAGTATTATTCTTAGTTATAACAAGTTCACATTTTACAGATGTTAACGTTTTGCATGGTTGTGCACACATTTCTTGAAAATAGAAATCATTTAGTTTTGGGAAAAAAGGCACTTGTCAAAACAAACATTGCACTTGTTCTTGAACATTTGGACACAAACGCACACAAAGGTCTTTAAAGTTGTTTAACTGTTAAACAGTTTAACTGTTAGCCTATGAATAACAGTTAAACTGTTTAACAGTTAAACAACTTTAAAGACTTTTGTGTGCGTTTGTGTCCAAATGTTCAAGAACAAGTGCAATGTTTGTTTTGACAAGTGCTGCTATTTTTTTTCCCAAAACGATTTCTATTTTCAAGAATTGTGTGCACAACTGTGCAAAACGTGAAAATCAGCAAAATGTTAGCCTATGAATACCATTTTGTTGATTTTCACGTTTTGCAGAGTTGTGCACACAATTCTTGAAAATAGAAATCGTTTTTGAAAAAAAAATAGCAGCACTTGTCAAAACAAACATTGCATTAGTCATTGAACATTTGGAAATGTGCAAATAAAGCTTTCACAAAGCTAAAAATGTACAGTATTGAACTTATTATCGTGACTTAACACGAAATGTGATCAATTTTCATCACTGAAAAGAGCTTGAGTGTAAGAAAAACCTGTGAGCCCTGTGTCAGCACTTGTGCTGGAATGAGCTGCATCTTGTGTGTTGCCTGCATTCTGCTGTATTCCTCTGACAGGAGGTGAGCTGTTTGGGAATGACCGAAATGCCTGATTGGGATGTGCTGATTGTGTGTAAGGTGTGTGTGCCATGTGCCCTCTTGCTTCATATGGCATGTAGTGTGATGGCTGAGGAGGTGGTTGAGGCTGCATGGCTTGTTTAAGGGCAATACAACATTCTGACACGGTTGTAGTGAACATCTTAAGTATAGCGAAGTTATCAGATGCTTGCTTCTGTGATGTCTCCAAAAGCTCCACCAATCTCTTCTTCAAACGCTGGTCCTCTTCCACTGCATTAAGCCTCTGGGTCTCCGCGGGCAGCTTTCTCTTCATTCGGCTGTGCCGATGTCCATTCAGTTTTCCTTTAAAGAAGTCAAAAGTTCATATTTGAATGGTTATATCACTGCAACTAGCGTCCAGGTGGCATCTGCATGACTAATTCTACATACTCTCTTAAACCCCACAGCCCCAAATTTGGGGGCTAGCGCCTCTTTTGTAAATTCATACATCTGTATTTACAACATACTGAGTGCTACACTATCATATTATACACCGTTGGAATCAGCAGAAACACGGCTAACAATTTATCCACTTAATTTTCACCACAGCACTTCACATCTCAAACTGAAGCCATCTATATCCACACATAAAAATACAACTGTCTGGGGCTTTTAAGCAAAACTGCAAATACCTGTAGGCTTACCTGCAACAAATGTCTTCTTTCCTTTACTGAGGATGTCGCACTGCTCTCCAGCTCGGTATCAGATGGCTCAGTCTCCACAGTGGACGAGGACGCAGTAGGCGAAGCATCAGGGAGGCTGTCATTCAAATCATTTGTTTCTATGCCAAACGGTATGGTTGTGGTCGCGGGTGAACCACCCCATATCTGTTCGCATAATTCGAAGTAGAGCAGGACGACTCTGCCAAACCCGCTCTTTCGTCCGTTATCAACAGCCAGCCGATATTTACCCCTCACTGCCTTGATTTTCGTGGTCAGGATACTCCGCGTTAGCTCGCCCTTTTCATGGGGAAAGTCGTTGGAACTCTCTGCGGATATTGCTCCAAAAACATTGTCAATATGTCGACATATTTGCTCTGGCAAGATTCCCAATCAGTATTTTGCTGCGTCTTTTGAAGTTTATACTCCCAAAACTGTGCTTAGGAGCAATTCTGACTCCGAGTCTGTCCACATAAAGGAGCTTGGCGCCATGTTTTCTGTTTAGGCGGAAGTAATGGCGAAGTGAGGCTCACTGGAAATAACGCCATCTACAGGTTTGGAATGCGTATGAATGTGGTTCAAAATGCAGATGTTCGGTTATGTGTGGAAGGTATTTTTTTCGAAGACGAGGTGGTGTGGATAAAACTATTTTTATAAACGGAGGGGGGGAAATGTTCGGTTTTAAAAATACCCGGCTACGTGTGTACATGGCCTGAGTCTGGATTAAAGGACAGTTCTTAGTGCAGACTTGTGATCTGAGAGGAGCCTGTGTGAGGCTGAGTGTTGAAATGTGTTGTTTTGAAGCTCGTTTTGGTTCTTTCTCATTGGTTAGCGATTAGCTGCCGTAGCTCCCACACATAAACAGGTTGTTTTCTCTTCTATTAGCGACTGTAAAGTGACTATAGTGGCCGTATATGTGTTACTGGACATACACTGTTATGTAAATGAGCTGTGAATAGAAGTGTGAATTATCGGCATTTAGCAGATCATTAATTACTGCGGCACATGCACATTTACTGCTAAAAGTGGTAGTTTACTTACAGTATTTTCTTTACTGGCTAGAATATCATACAAAAACACCATGAGGCCGACCGACTGTCTTTAAATTTGATGTAAAGAGGTAGAATAACAATAAATGTTGCCTAAATAAACCCAACTGAAAATCCAATAGAGTTTTAAGTTTTATAGACAATTGAAGATTTACAGTGTATTTTTACATCATAAATATATCAGAGATTATATCGGCTATCGGCAGTTCCAACTCCCATTTTATCGGTATCATATCGGCTGCAACAAAATCCATATCGGTCGGGTCCTAGAGAGCGCCCATCAGGGGCCAGAATGATTATTAGTTAGTGCAGTTTAAGAGCACAAACTAACAAATAGAAACTGAACAAGTAAGTGAGTTAGTTTCAGTGTAGTTATGAATCAAACGCGTGAATGAAACAAAACACAACTCCAGGTATGTTTTTGAAAAGGTTGAAAACATTATAACACATGATTATAACATGTGATTAAATATGATTATTATTCAATACCAACACCGTTCAAATAGCCTTATTAATATATAGATACTGTAGGTATGCATGCAGTGTCCTACGTCAAGATGTCACCAAAGCGCAGCACAGCTTTCTAAGAAGAAAAGCTCATGAAAGCCAAGCCTGCACTGCCCCTCTGTGGTGATCAGGAGTCATTACAAATACGTAAAGTCGATCAAAACAATGAACACATGACTCAAGGTTTCCCCGGGACAGTCCCAGTTTTGTGTCCCCTGTCCCAGCAGATTTATACAAAACCATTGATTTGTCCAAGTTTCTCACAAAAAATGTCCCAAGTGTCCCTATTTTTGACCAATCTGATCCCTGCCAATCGTAAAGCGAGGCATAAGCGGTCATTTGTTTAGGTAAAATACAGAAAAGCTGCTTGAAAATGATCAAAACACAAAGAACATGTGACTATACTGACAAATGTTAATCATGAATGGGCCGAGTTCAGAACAGGTTTCCTTAATTATGCGCTCATTTCACAATTTTATTATTACCAACCACCACAAACTGGGGACGTCCCAGTTTTTGATCTTGAAAAACTCACCCTATTCAAGAGTGTGTTGGTCCAAACCTACATTTAAACTACTACTGTATAGTTAATTGAATTGTTCTTGATCGAGGGCTTTGGTTTACATGTCTGGTTTAAAGGAACTTCGTGTCACATTTTGATTTTGGAAGTTCTGAGCTTCACATGAGGTCTGTTCTGTCCATAAAATGAGAATGAGACAAAGTTGGATGTGTCTCTATCTGCATGAAGACTCTGGAAACAAAAGTTCACTTGTGATTGGAAGATACTTTTTTTTTTTTTTTTACTGCGACAGAGAGCAGGTTGCATAAGGTTTTTAACCAGAAATACAAGAAAGAAGTTCATAGCACAAGAAGGATTATAGTTCTTTTATTAAATATGACATGAGGTTTGCTGAATACATTTGTGCACAAGTGAAAGGCAAAGAAAAAGAACTGATTAGTGATTTTTACAATATAATGTACTTAATATTTAGCACACATACATAGACACACATAAATCACACATACATAGACTATATATTATATTATGGATATATACATTATATGATGGAAATGGGCTGACATACAGTAATGATAACGGCTAATTCTGCATAAATGTGAACATGAATAATGATTTAAAGAGGGGGTATTTGAAAATGTTAAATGTTTTTTACATTCCCCCTCCTTCGCCTCCCTATGCTAAGTCACTCCCCTTCAGAGCGCTTATCCCAACACAATCCTCAAGACGTCCCTGAATCCCCTACCCCTCTGCCATAACAGTAACTGGGACACCCCTAAACCTACATGTGAACACACAACACGGAGGGGTAGGGGTAAGGGGTAGGGCCAAGGGGTGAAATGGGATTCAGCCTTACAGATAACCACAAGGAGGGTTCAGATAGGGGCCGGGAGAGATCACATGATTACACAACCACACATGGAGAACATCTAAAACCTCTTTGAGTGTGTTTTTGATGAGGAAACGCGACAACATAGTAGGACGCTAAAGAGAAACCAAACACGATACCCCCTCTTTAAGTGACAGGCAGTAATATATCCACTGTATGTACAATAACATTTTGGTTTTAAATTCTACTAATACAAACGTTTGTACTTTTCCTCTTTACAAATGAATCAACAAACCCGGATACATTATGAAACCAATCTGATTTCCAGTTGCTTTTACTGGTTTATGGGCTAGTTATTCCCACTTAGCATCATCCGCTGATATGTTTACATGATTATGACTTACTAGAAGCTTGACCACCATTTCCTCCTTCAGACACTAAACACTACACAAAGAGAGCATGAGAGCACTATTGTTTTTTTGTTTTTTTTTACATCATTGTAGCTTCAATATGAAAGACATGCACTGTAACTGTTTTAGTAGGGGTCCACTACCTGCTTGTCTCCATTGCTTGGAATAGTCCACGTATGCCATTGGGATAATTGTCGGGGTTAATACTTGGACTTAAAAAACTGACCAGTATTTTGGCAGATTTGAACACTTATTGCTGTTTTTTCCTGGCTTAAACTGAGTTCTAACCTCAGAGCATGAACGGAACGCAGAAAAAACCCCGAAACAGCGCCCATAATCCCATTTCAATTCAATTCAATTCAATTCAATTTATTTTGTAGCGCCCAAAATTGCAACAACAGTTGCCTCTAAGGGCGTTCCAAGATATGGATGAGCCAAACATACACACAGACATATCAAAACAGGAAAAAACAACATTCATGTAAAGCAGAAAATGAAACATGGTCCAGTCATTCCCTGTCCTTAGACCCTCCTTCTCAGCAAGGAAAAACTCCAAAAAACCCAGGGTCCTGGGAAAAAGAGAAACCTCGGGGAGAACTACAGTGAAGGAGAGATCCAATCCCATGGACGGACAGGCTATAGATGTCCAGGCCCGTGGGCCAGTTCAGTATGACCACAGCTACCCAGGTGGGGAAGGAGCCGGGCGAGGAGGGGAGGCCGGGCAAGAGGAGGAGACCGGGCGAGGAGGAGGCCGGGTGAGGAGGAGAAGCCGGGCGAGGAGGAGGAGCCGGGCGAAGAGGAGGAGAGGGGTCCAGCTGCCATCAGGCGTCAAATAGAGCTACTAGGTCTAAAGGGGAGGGAGAGTGAGGAGGAGGAGGGGCAGTCTGGGCGACTAAAGGGGAGAGTGAGGAGGAGGAGGGGCAGGGTCTGGAGGACTAAAGGGAAGGGTGAGAAGGAGGGGTGATGCTGGAGGACTAAAGGGTAGGATGAAGGAGGAGAAGAAAGACACACGAGGAACAGGTATCCACACTTCAAACTCTGCCCCTGCAGCCAGGCGTTTGTAATCAGCAGCTTCATATGTAGTCGTATGTGATGTCATGTAGTACTTGAAATCGCAGAGGCCACTGGAGGCAGCACACACTCCATTTGTGACCGTTTTTCTGTTTTTAACCAACCAAAAAACTGCAAACTTTCTTAAGACCGCCAGACACTACAGGATTTTTCTGTCTTAAACAATCTTTAAGCATGTGACAAAAAGTTCACACCACAGCCACGAGGAGAATCTGATGAGACTAAAAATCTCTGGTCTCCCAGACTGCATCAGGATTTGTGTGTGGACCACAGGATATAAAGCTGTGAGCGCGATGGCGTCAGCTGTTTCCTGTCTACAGTAAAACCACTCGCTCTGAGACTCTGAGGTGTTCATAGATCAGAGCTCTGCACTTCCAGTTTAGACACAAGTCAAACTGTGTGATTATTATTTGTGAAATGTGGAGCAACACTTCAGATACAGGATTTTTAAAGCAGAAAAGAGGAGATAAAGTCCACAGGAAGTAGAGTCAGTGTCGCTGATCTGCAGCTTCACCTCGATCCGTGCGCTGTGTGGGTGTGAACAAACACACGTGAGGGACTATCGAGACTTTCCTTTCAAAGAACGCCTCAAACTGGATTAATAGTGCGGTTTTGTGGACTGGAGTCTATTTGTGGAGGACAATTTCTATGGATAATGTGGATGAGATGCGGAACTTTTAATTTACCAGTTTACGAGGGGTGAGGAATAAAGTATTTCCTTGCGTCTCTGAGTCCGTCGCTCCTCTGCCCCTGACGCTCTGTTTTATCGGCTGTTACTGTAGCGTTGCTGATGTTTTGATTATTATCAGACACTGACTCCACACACATGAGGAGCAGTGGCTTCAAAATCACACACGGAGACACAAAGTCAGGCAACGCCTTCCCGACCTCTCCTGTTGAGTGTGGCGGCCTTTAGCGAACTAGGGTAGATAGGGTAGACCAACGGTAAATGAAAACATCATAGAGCAGGATTTAGTGTTTAGCACCACTTTAAAAAGACAAATCTGCTGAACTGAGAAGGTTTAGCAGTTTATATAATATTTCAGTCTTCAGAATAGGGATTGCCATATAAGTATTTGATGAATTGTATTGTTTTGGGCGCACGTTGAAACCCAGTCCATGCACTGCTTGTTTTAAAAGGAGGTGTTATTTCATTTTCCTGGAATATTCCACATTACACAGCAAAAAAGCCTGGCCAAAATTTCAGGTATAAACACTTAAATCTATCAGAAAATGACGTGAAAGTAGTGAAATGATCTGTCCATGCAGCAAGATCGTTTTACTGGACAAGTTCTCTTAAAATAACCGACCTCTAGACTAGAATGAAGCCGCCTCAGAATGAGTAAGTCGATAATAAATCAGAAAACAAGATGAATAACCTGATATAACTTTTAAAATCTTGGCCAGATGAGACGTTACAAAGACATTTCAGTGTAGTTTAAAGTGAACAAGGCATAAGCATGGATCTATGGCTAAAACTGTGACAGAAAGTGTACGAGGAAGGTGGAGGTTAGAAGAAGTGTTAGGGGTGACCAGCAGTTAGTGACCTATACAATTTGTGGTTAAAAATATACTTTTAAAAGGCAATTGTCTCGTATTTGAGTAAGGAAGAAAAGCAAAGACACCAGCTCTGAAGTTTCTGGTTGGACGTAACAACTCTACAGGCACAATGTGGAACGGGACTCCTAAAGTCTCGGCATTTCATCCTTGGGCGGGGTTAGGGTCCATTAACAGCCGTATTTTCCTGCAGATGTGATTACAGCAAATCAACATACACGTAGGGAAACTAATAACTTAATTTAGTTGTAAGTTTTGTCTGAAACTCACAGCTCAGTATTACCAGCTAACTGTGAAAAAGTATTGTCAAAGATTAGCATGTTGTGGTTTTTTTGTCTTAACTTTTGGTATAATTTTAGGTGAACCATTAGCCACTGTGCCTTACGATCTAGTGGCAGGTTCTAGGTTGCAGGTTCCTCGTGCTTCTCTGCTCCTTCAGCTTGGAATACCCTCCAAACTGAACTGCTGAACTGAAAATATCTGATCTCATCATCATTTAAAGCTTTTTGTTCTTTCTTATGTAACAGGCAAAAAGTGTCTATTCATCAGTGTGTGTGCCTTTAAGATGTCACTATAAAAGTGCTCTTAGCAACAGATTTTATTGCATTTTATCATCCATTGTTTACAACTACTGCACTTTATCTTTTTTTTTTTTTTTTAACCCAGGACAGTCCCATTGAGATTACTAATCTCTTTTTCAAGGGAGTCCTGCCATGCACACACCACTTTCATACTAGGCAATGTGGGTGAAGTGCCTTGCCTAAGGACACAACAACAGTTTTTGTGACTGGCGCCCCCCTGTGGCACCTGGAATTCCCAGTTTTTAAACTGTTATTCATACTGTCATTGCTTTACTTTCATAATTGATGTTTGTCTTAATTGATTGCTGTTTTCTGCTCTTGCCATGTGCTGCCGACCATGTGGCCAGGTCACATTTGTAAATGAAATCTGGATCTCAATGGGTCTTTACCTGGTTAAATAAAGGCTAAATAAAATAAAATTAGGTCTAAACGAAACTTTGTCTTGTCAAAAAAGCCTGTTATTTAGACCTGATAGCAGCAGCTCATGTGAATTAGAAAACACTGTTTAAAAGTAAATTGCCATAGTTGCACCAGAATGTTCCCAGATCCAGATGAAATGCTAAGATTTTTAAAAAGTCCCCCTGTGGAACATTCCAATTAAATGCTATAACATTTCCATGGAGACAAGTAGGTGGCAGAAATAACTGTCCAGGGTAGACGTGTATGAACTGTTTTCACACCGAGACTATATAAACAGACTGTGGAGGGAACAGGATATGTTGGCTTCATGCCTCCATTCTAATACTAATGGAAGTAACATGCAAAGACTAACACTGCATGCAGAACAAATACTCATGTAAACACAGCTAAATAATCTATTTCAACAGAAGTCACCACGCCTATTTTGGCATTTGGACAAGGACCACTGGTGTTTTTCAGATTCTATGTGTTGATGTCTACTCGCAAATGGGGGCACGGGCCTGTTTTAATTACATTGTACTTTACCATGAAATATCCAAAAGGTAAATGCACAAATGTTGAACTTGGTATTTTCTATTCTTGACTAAATCCAAGAACTCAATGTATTACAACATAATTTAGCATTTTTATTTTAGCTGGCCCAGCTAAATCTCCATCTGTATTCATCAACATTGGCCCATACCCTGACTTGGAACAACAGTATTGCGATGCAACACTTAAAGTAAAGTATTATAGTTTTACATCAGTTATGTGGCAGTTTGTGGGTAGAAAGTGGAGACGAAAAGTACAAAATATTAAAAATGAAAAGACATCGCAGAGGCTAACCAATTACCAGTAATATCCATAACGCAAATTTCAGTCCAAAAAACATTTAAAAAACAAGATTCTGTGAAATGTTCTAATAACTTAGCGGTTTATAAAGTTTCAGAAACACACGGCAAAAAACAAAATCTAGTCAAGTTAGGATGACTTGAATTAAGAAAGTTTTACCATGATTTGAGTCCATTTCACTTGATGACATGATCTGCCAGTGTAATAAGACTTTTTGTACTTAAAATATATCTTACCGCACTTAAAATAAGAAACAAAATCGAATATTGCTTGAATTAAGAAAAAACACTTCCACTGGCACAATAATTTCACGTCAAGTTGAATCAAATCAAATAAAGTCAAATATTCTTAATTTAAGTCATTTTAACTTATCGTTTTTTTCCAGTGCAGGTTTTAAATATGATATGCCTGTTGTGGTCATTAGTTACCATGTATCTGATAAGTCGGTTGCTAGGTAACAGTTATGAAATTACCTCTACAAATGTCATATCTGCTGCTTGTGTCCAACCAGGAAGTAAAACTATACTTTACAACAATTCAAAGCACAACCCAAAACGAGGCAAGCTTTTGAGTACAACCATACAAATAATTGTCTTAATTAAAAATATGTTTTAGTAAAAGAACCTTCCCGTTCATGGGTCAGTGCAGAACAGCACAGGGTACACATGCCGCTGTTTAGACACTGACAGCTAATTGTCGGAGTAGTGGCGTATACATGATTTTTTCCAGCGTCCCACTACTTTGACTTTTTTTCATTGTCGGAGTAGCACTTTACTATTTTTCAAATGTTCCGCTTTCCTAACATGAATAACATGAATGTGATGTGCCGTTATACTTTGCGCTCCCATATATCAGAAGACGTGTCGGAAGAACAATCCTAAAAAGTGTCAAAAAACCAGCACATCTAAATAGAGGCATGCCGTGATGAAGGGATGTTGGAACACGCAGCAGACCCCAACAAACTACTACACTGCCATCGTCGAAGTAAGTCGTTCTTGAAACACTGTAATTGGTGAAGTCATTGGCGATTACATTTTACTGAACTCTTGGATGAGGCACCTAAACCTCCATCCATCCATCTTCTCCCGCTTAATCCGGCTGGGTCGCGGGGGCAGTTTGCTGCCCAATACTCATAGCACCTGACCCCCTATGAACCCCTCTGCAGGTGGTGAGCCCACAGGAGGGCCTGTGTGCTCAGGTACCTAAACCTATAAAAACAATTTCATACATTGTAGTAATAATAATAGTCATAGTAGTAGTGGTGGTAGTAGTAGTAGTAATAGGTGTGGTAGTAATAGTAGTAGTAGTAGTAGTAGTAGTAGTAGTAGTAGTCGTAGTAGCAAGGGTCGTAGTAGTTGTGGTAGTGATAGTAGTAGTAGTGGTAGTGATAGTAGTAGTAGTGGTAGTAGCAGTAATGGTAGTGATAGTAGTAGTAGTGGTAGTAGTAGTAGGAGTGGTAGTAGCAGTAATGGTAGTGGTAGTAGTAGTAGTGGTAGTGATAGTAGTAGTAGTGGTAGTAGCAGTAATGGTAGTGGTAGTAGCAGCAATGGTAGTGATAGTAGTAGTAGTGATAGTAGTAGTAGGGGTAGTAGCAGTAATGGTAGTGGTAGTAGTAGTAGTGATAGTAGTAGTAGGGGTAGTAGCAGTAATGGTAGTGGTAGTAGTAGTAGTGATAGTAGTAGTAGGGGTAGTAGCAGTAATGGTAGTGGTAGTAGTAGTAATGGTAGTGGTAGTAGTAGTAATGGTAGTGGTAGTAGTGGTAGTAGTAGCAGTACATTTAGTTCTGGGCTCCGGTTTCCCCCATCAACTCAAAACATGCAGCACCTGAACTAACATCAAGGACCATGACGTCCACCCTCCTGTGGGCTCCACTCATAGAGGGGTTCATATGGGGGGTCAGGTGCTATGAGGATTGGAGGATTGCGACCCAGCCAGACAAAGAGGAAGAAGATGGATGGATGTGTAACTTTTCAGGTGGAGGGTCCAACAAATGCTTTTCTTCATGGAGATGTTATTGCTTTGTCTGGAATGTAACAGGGCACATCTTGTTTTTCTAAGTATTTTTGAGCTGTAATACTGCCTGTGGTTGGATAAATGTGACAAATCCATAGAAACAAGTAGGTGACAGATTCTAAGATTCTTTGACAGTGCTTGAGGTGAACAGAGTGCTGGTCATTTTAAATGACCCACGGTTTCCCACCACCTCATTCATTTTCTTCCTAAAATTCGTACTCACAATGACGTACAGGATGGGATTAAGAACGCTGTTGAAGAAGCCAAAGTAGACGAAGAGAATTCTGCAGATAAACAAATTCTGATATAGGCATGTTTGCTGAATGAGGTGGTATCTTGCCGCTTGCTCTATCATTCTAATTAAGCTAAAGGGCGACCAGCAGATGAAGAACGCTAGCAACACGCTGAGAACTAAAACGGTGGCTTTGTATTCCTTTTGTAGCGTGCTACCTTCATCGCTAGGCCTTCCTCTCAGTGCCTGGACGATTTTAATGGTGCAGAATAAAACGATGAGAAATGGAATAACAAACGCTGCGATGGTTTGTATCACCTCATTTGTGAAATAGAAATTCAAGGAACAATTCCATTGGCATGTGTGTTCCTTTATATTGTCACTAAAGGTTTCATTATATACTAATACGGGTCTTTTGCACATAAGAGTCGGGATGTTTAGCAGCAGACCCAAGCACCAAGCCAAAAAACAACCCAACATTGCGTATTTACGTCTACGCAGTTTACACTGTGTCAGTGGGTACACCAACGCTATAAAACGGTCAGAGCAAACCAGGACGAGGAAATACATGCTGCAGTTGTAGTTCAGGACCATTAGAAGACTGACAACTGTGCACATGGGTCCACCGAAAGTCCAGTTGTGATAATTGGCCTGGTATACGCCCCAGAAAGGCAAGAAGACCATCAGGAGGAGATCGGCGGCGGCCATGTTGCACAGGTAGATCTCGGTGGCAGAACATTTCTTCTTGTGGAGCAGAAAGACCAGGAGCACCAGCAGGTTGAGGGGGATGCCCAGAGCGGAGATGGTGTAGATGTACGGAGGGATCCAGGTGCTGAAGTCGATGTATTTACAATCCTCTTCAGAAGTGGTGGGTAAAGAGCTGTTGGGAAAACTGCAAGAAAGAACAAGGAGACATTTGGATGAGCAAACACAGAAAAACACTCAGTTGCAAAAATAATTACAAAAACAATATTGATAATGTTAAAAGTATTAACATTATGATTAACTGCCATAGCAGTTAAAGTGGCTAATTGACAACCATTAGGAATCCATAAACAAAGAACCCATCTGGAGTGAAGTTCATGAAGGTACTCGCTCCTTCCCCCTCGCTGGCTTGGCAGGGGGCTGGGCGCTTAGCAACAAGCTGTCACAGCTACCCGTCAAACCATAGCCATGATTCATTGCAATTTTTATTACCGTATTTTAAATTCCTCAGGTCTTACCTGATTTGAATTTATTCTTGTCAAGATAATGGCCTGAGTGAGTGTGGCGTCACCATCACATTCAGCTCAGTCAAATGAATGAACAGTTACAGGAGCGAATTTGTAGCCAGGCTTCATATTTAGGAATAGGGTTTTTTTAACGGACAAAATAGTGAAATAAAAACACCACTACCAAGTGGAGTGGGTTAATACGAACATTTTCAGACCAAAATGATAAGGCTCAGAGGGGCCACATAATTCCAGTGTAAGTGGGGAGCCAGTGGGAGCCAATGGGGGTCAGTAGGAGCTGGAAGTGGCCAGATGTCAACTTCCACTTTGGAATGAGGCTGCTTGCATGTTAGCTTTGTCATTTTATATGCAGCCTATGCATACACCACATATACACATACCCCAGTGTACACAGACACTGGGGTATGTATCGAGTGTGTATGAGTACCCTGTGTGTACACGGACCATGTGTGTATGAGTATCGTGTGTGTATGAGTATCGTGTGTGTATGAGTACAATGTGTGTATGAGTACCTTATGAGGACCATGCTTGTATGAGTACCATGTGTGTATGAGTACCTTATGAGTACCATGTGTGTATGAGAACCATGTGTGTATGAGTACTTTATGTGTATGAGTACCTTATGAGGACCATGTGTGTATGAGTACCTTATGAGTACCATATGTGTATGAGAACCATGTGTGTATGAGTACTTTATGTGTATGAGTACCTTATGAGGACCATGTGTGTATGAGTACCTTATGAGTACCATATGTGTATGAGAACCGTGTGTGTATGAGTACTTTATGTGTATGAGTACCCTATGAGGACCATGTGTGTATGAGTACCTTGTGTGTATGAGTACCATGTGTGTATGAGTATTGTGTGTGTATGAGGACCATGCGTGTATGAGTACTGTGTGCTAGGGGTGGGCGATATGGCAAAAATCTCATATCACGATAAAAAAAAAAAAATCACGATTTCGATTTTATCACGATCTTCAGAATAACATAATAAAACAAATTATGTCTGGAAGTGAACAGAACGGGTTTTGGGTTGCCGGGATAGGCTGCTACAAATAAACTATTGGGAAATTAAGGTGTGGTGGAAGTGAGCTGCCAATTTATACTTATAGGAAGAACTAACACAGAAGCTACTAACAGTGTCCCCTTTTTCATCCAATATCATTATTGCTGTGATTTTAGGAAGTCAGGTTTTATGAATTGTGATGTTTTATTGAGTATTTTTATTGCTATATTGTAATGTAAATTGTAAATATTTTGTGTGTTCACCTGCCCAGGGACTGCAGATGGAAAGTAGAAGTAGCTAAATCTGGTGCAGTTCATCTCTTCTTTTACAAAGATTAATGAATTTTGTACATGGTCCCTGACAAATAAAGACTAAATAAACTAAACCAATCAGACACATCGTTCACTAAGAATCATGGGAGACTATGTGCCTGAAACTATCCCAACACATCTCTGTTTCTGTCATGGGGCAATATCACTGTCCACTTTATCACTCACCAGCAGCACACCAACATGCTAACTCTTTATCGCATTATAGGGACTCCAGACACAGTAGCCTGGGATTTACAAGTTGTGGTTACTAAAGGCTGAGCTGATACAGTTGAGTTCCTGTTCACGCCCTAGAGGGACAGTGCATTTCAAACACTCTTGTGGATAAACCTGCAGTGTGCTTAAAGCTAAAGCTAAAGCTAAAGCTAAAGCTTAAAGCTGTAAAACGCAAAATAAGTCAATCATTATCATTGTTTTCCAAGAAATGTTATCATCTGTATTGCAAGAGCATATGACCGGTTAGACCATTCATTTAAGGAAAACATAGTAATTCATTATATTTAAGACTTATTGTAAGACTGGTTCTCGGTAGCAAATGCCGTTTTATCAAACACAGATAAAAGGGCCTGTCTAAACTTGTGTCAGTTACACAATACTTATCTTTTGTTAAATGTTTGTTAAGCTGCCTTTCTTGTGTGTAAAACTGAAATGAAAATGTACTCACTTTAAGAGAATAACAGTGAAAAACCTCTCCATACCTGGTTGGCATGTTGGTGTCGATGTTCTGAGGTGTTTTCTGGGTGCGATGTCTGGCGTGTCTGCTCCGGTCTGTCCTCTCTCCCTCTTATATGTTGCAGAACAGCACAGACCTCTGTCATTAGTCAAATTACGTAATGTAGGACTTGTAATAGAAAGCAACACTTCTTTTGCTTAGTTATTGAGAAGCAGCTACTGGCATCAAGGTAAACTATGCAGTGAAGGATATTTGATCAGAAATGATCTGGTTAAAGCAGAACTAAAAAACTGACTCTTGTAAGCTTTAAGTCATTTTATAATGTTGTCAAAAACAGACCTGGGGTTGTGTTTGGTTTCATTCATGTTTGAGAAATATTTTCTTATTAGTCTGTCTACATCTCCAAAGGTCACAGTGCTCTGTTCCAGTGGACACAACAAACCCACGAGCTGCTGCGTTCCAATTGACTTTGTATCGAAAAAAAGTTGCTCCTCCCTCCATAACTGCTGCTGTCGAACTTGTCATTTTAGTCTTAAAATGTTAGTATTAATCCACTTTACAGAATCCTGGTGTTTCATTTCACTCTTTTGTCTGTAAATCAATTCCTTTTCTGAATATGGAACTTTGCTTCTCTCCACAATTTCTTGCCACACCGGTTTGTCAAAGTCTGATCCCGGCAGATCTCAGAAGCTCAGCAGGGCCTGGTCAGTACTTGGATGGGAGACCACTGGGAAAATCAGGTGCCACAGGGGGGCGCCAGTTGCAAAAACTGTTGTTGTGTCCTGAGGCAAGGCACTTCACCCATATGCCTAGTATGCCTTCTTAGACTATAGGAGGCACAGGGCTCAAGTGGTGAAAGAAAGAAGAACATGTGCGGAAAGCCCTCTGTGCTTGAGAGGGCATTCTGTGTTGTGAAGACTGCAGTGAGTGTTATATTGGAGAAACGAAACAGCCACTTCATAAGAGAATGTACTGCACTAGGGCTGAAACGATTCATCGAGTTAATTGATTAAATCGATTAGAAAAATGCATCGATTCTTATTTTTTGCCTCGATGCTTCGTTTTATTTTCATACGCTCGGCGATGGCCGGAACCGTTTGTGGTAGAGGTAAAGTTTCCGCACGACCACTGCACTTCACTGTACACACAACAGTGCGGCGCCCATGGATGTATAATGGATGTGTAATAAGAGCATAACCTCCTCCTGCGCGGTACGCTCCGGTACGCCGCGCGCTCCGCATCTCCCATACGCCGCGCACTCTGCGCGTGGATTGTGTCTTGTCTCGTACACTCTGTGGACCGCGCCAGAACTCACACCAGGACTAAACCAGGTCTAAAGCAGGTCTAAACCAGATCTAAAACCAGGCCTAAACCAGATCTAAAACCAGAACTAATCCAGGTCTAAAACTAAACAAGAATTTGCAGGAGTTGGTTGCCACATTTATGTAGTTTTAAAAATCATGACAATATCAAGTAATCCAAAGTATTCAGATTACGTTACTCACTTTAAGTAATTTAATTGATTATGTCACAAACTACATTTTGGGGAATGTAATCTGTAATCTGTAGGGGATTACATTTTAAAAGTCACCTTCTCAACACTGATGCTCCAACATCTAAACAGAACCGTACATTACATCAAGTGGAAAAGAAACCGCGAGGTAAGTCAACCTTAGTCCAGCGATAATTAAGTTTTTCATGTCCAAAACACGTGTATCTGTCAATGCACGTGGTGTGGACTTAACATGTGCAAAGTAGACGCGACAATAACAAACGATTACTCGATTATTCGAACAAAATAATCGACAGAATAATCGATTACTGTAATAATCGATAGCTGCAGCCCTATACTGCACCGTCTGCCATACATCTCCATTTCAAAGCCATTGGTGACCACTAGTGAGGATAGTGAGGTACATATATTAGCCAGAGAAAAGAAATAGTTTGAGAGGGAAGTGAAAGAGGCTATTTTTGTTAGGAAAGAACAGAAAAACAGAAATGGAGGGCACAGACATCATCTCTCCTATTCACAACTCCATCCTCAGACCTAAATCTAAATAAAGAAAAAAGTTATAGCCTGTATGCTCATTGGAGTGAGTGCTCTAGACTGATATATTGGTTGGCCGATATTATCAACTGTTATGGGCTCTTGGAAATATATTATATGGGCCGATATTCCACGTGGACATGTTTTACCTTGTTATAAAGCTCAGACTCTATATTCTGCCCATTTAATCCAATTTACAGACAGATAAATGTCCTGATCTGTGACGCCGTATAAGGATTTATCTGAGGAGTCATTTGTCTGTGTCCATCCTATCCCTGAACACAACATCATGTACATTTATTTACACCCACAACACTGAGATTCTCTTGTTTTTCTGGACGCTCAGTGTGAGTCTGGATTAAAGGACAGTTCTTATTGCTGATCTGAGAGGAGCCTGTGTGAGGCTGAGTGTTGAAATGTGTCGGTTTGAAGCTCGTTTTGGTTCTTTCTCATTGGTTAGCGATTAGCTGCTGTAGCTCCCACACATAAACAGGTTGTTTTCTCTTCTGTCAGCGACTGTAAAGTGACTATAGTGGCCGTATATATGTTACTGGACATACACTGTTATGTAAATGAGCTGTGAATAGAAGTGTGAATTATCGGCATTTAGCAGATCATTAATTACAGCGGCACATGCACATTTACTGCTAAAAGTGGTAGTTTACTTACAGTATTTTCTTTACTGGCTAGAATATCATACAAAAACACCATGAGGCCGACCGACTGTCTTTAAATTTGATGTAAAGAGGTAGAATAACAATAAATGTTGCCTAAATAAACCCAACTGAAAATCCAATAGAGTTTTAAGTTTTATAAACAATTGAAGATTTACAGTGAATTTTTACATCGGCACGGTGGCTGGGTGGCAACACTCAGGCCTCACTGCAAGAAGGTTGCGGGTTCGATCCCCGGGTCGCCCGGGCCTTTCTGTGTGGAGTTTGCATGTTCCTCCCCGTGTCTGGATGGGTTTCCTCCGGGTGCTCCGGTTTCCCCCATCAACCCAAAACATGCCCGCACCCCTATGAACTAACATCAAGGACCATGTTGTCCACCCTCCTGTGGGCTCACCACCTGCAGAGGGGTCCATAGGGGGGGTCAGGTGCTATGAGGATTGGGCAGCAAACTGCCCCCGCGACCCAGCCGGATTAAGCGGGAGAAGATGGATGGATGGATGGATTTTACATCATAAATATATCAGAGATTATATCGGCTATCGGCAGCTCCAACTCCCATTTTATCGGTATCATATCGGCTGCAACAAAATCCATATCGGTCGGGTCCTAGAGAGCGCCCATCAGGGGCCAGAATGATTATTAGTTTGTGCAGTTTAAGAGCACAAACTAACAAATAGAAACTGAACAAGTAAGTGAGTTAGTTTCAGTGTAGTTATGAATCAAACGCGTGAATGAAACAAAACACAACTCCAGGTATGTTTTTGAAAAGGTTGAAAACATTATAACACATGATTATAACATGTGATTAAATATGATTATTATTCAATACCAACACCGTTCAAATAGCCTTATTAATATATAGATACTGTAGGTATGCATGCAGTGTCCTACGTCAAGATGTCACCAAAGCGCAGCACAGCTTTCTAAGAAGAAAAGCTCATGAAAGCCAAGCCTGCACTGCCCCTCTGTGGTGATCAGGAGTCATTACAAATACGTAAAGTCGATCAAAACAATGAACACATGACTCAAGATTTCCCCGGGACAGTCCCAGTTTTGTGTCCCTGTCCCAGCAGATTTATACAAAACCACTGATTTGTCCAAGTTTCTCACAAAAAATGTCCCAAGTGTCCCTATTTTTGACCAATCTGATCCCTGCCAATCGTAAAGCGAGGCATAAACGGTCATTTGTTTAGGTAAAATACAGAAAAGCTGCTTGAAAATGATCAAAACACAAAGAACATGTGACTATACTGACAAATGTTAATCATGAATGGGCCGAGTTCAGAACAGGTTTCCTTAATTATGCGCTCATTTCACAATTTTATTATTACCAACCACCACAAACTGGGGACGTCCCAGTTTTTGATCTTGAAAAACTCACCCTATTCAAGAGTGTGTTGGTCCAAACCTACATTTAAACTACTACTGTATAGTTAATTGAATTGTTCTTGATCGAGGGCTTTGGTTTACATGTCTGGTTCAAAGGAACTTCGTGTCACATTTTGATTTTGGAAGTTCTGAGCTTCACATGAGGTCTGTTCTGTCCATAAAATGAGAATGAGACAAACTTGGATGTGTCTCTATCTGCATGAAGACTCTGGAAACAAAAGTTCACTTGTGATTGGAATATACTTTATTTTATTTTTTTTACTGCGACAGAGAGCAGGTTGCATAAGGTTTTTAACCAGAAATACAAGAAAGAAGTTCATAGCACAAGAAGGATTATAGTACTTTTATTAAATATGACATGAGGTTTGCTGAATACATTTGTACACAAGTGAAAGGCAAAGAAAAAGAATTGATTAGTGATTTTTACAATATAATGTACTCAATATTTAGCACACATACATAGACACACATAAATCACACATACATAGACTATATATTATATTATGGATATATACATTATATGATGGAAATGGGCTGACATACAGTAATGATAACGGCTAATTCTGCATAAACGTGAACATGAATAATGATTTAAAGAGGGGGTATTTGAAAATGTTAAATGTTTTTTACATTCCCCCCTCCCTTCGCTCCCTATGCTAAGTCACTCCCCTTCAGAGCGCTATCCCAACACAATCCCCGCACGTCCCCTGAATCCCCTACCCCTCTGCCATAACAGTAACTGGGACACCCCTAAACCTACATGTGAACACACAACATGGAGGGGTAGGGGTAAGGGGTAGGGCCAAGGGGTGAAATGGGATTCAGCCTTACAGATAACCACGAGGAGGGTTCAGATAGGGGCCGGGAGAGATCACATGATTACACAACCACACATGGAGAACATCTAAAACCTCTGAGTGTGTTTTTGATGAGGAAACGTGACAACATAGTAGGACGCTAAAGAGAAACCAAACATGATACCCCCTCTTTAAGTGACAGGCAGTAATATATCCACTGTATGTACAATAACATTTTGGTTTTAAATTCTACTAATACAAACGTTTGTACTTTTCCACTTTACAAATGAATCAACAAACCCGGATACATTATGAAACCAATCTGATTTCCAGTTGCTTTTACTGGTTTATGGGCTAGTTATTCCCACTTAGCATCATCCACTGATATGTTTACATGATTATGACTTACTAGAAGCTTGACCACCATTTCCTCCTTCAGACACTAAACACTACACAAAGAGAGCATGAGAGCACTATTGTTTTTTTGTTTTTTTTTTTACATCATTGTAGCTTCAATATGAAAGACATGCACTGTAACTGTTTTAGTAGGGGTCCACTACCTGCTTGTCTCCATTGCTTGGAATAGTCCACGTATGCCATTGGGATAACTGTCGGGGTTAATACTTGGACTTAAAAAACTGACCAGTATTTTGGCAGATTCGAACACTTTCCGAGGTTTATTGCTGTTTTTTCCTGGCTTAAACTGAGTTCTAACCTCAGAGCATGAACGGAACGCAGAAAAAACCCCGAAACAGCGCCCATAATCCCATTTCAATTCAATTCAATTAAATTTATTTTGTAGCGCCCAAAATCGCAACAATAGTTGCCTCTAAGGACGTTCCAAGATATGGATGAGCCAAACATACACACAGACATATCAAAACAGGAAAAAACAACATTCATGTAAAGCAGAAAATGAAACATAGTCCAGTCATCCCCTGTCCTTAGACCCTCCTTCTCAGCAAGGAAAAACTCCAAAAAACCCAGGGTCCTGGGAAAAGAGAAACCTCGGGAGAACTACAGTGAAGGAGGGATCCAATCCCATGGACGGACAGGCTATAGATGTCCAGGCCCGTGGGCCAGTTCAGTATGACCACAGCTACCCAGGTGGGGAAGGAGCCGGGCGAGGAGGGGAGGCCGGGCAAGAGGAGGAGACCGGGCGAGGAGGAGGCCGGGTGAGGAGGAGAAGCCGGGCGAGGAGGAGGAGCCGGGCGAAGAGGAGGAGAGGGGTCCAGCTGCCATCAGGCGTCAAATAGAGCTACTAGGTCTAAAGGGGAGGGAGAGTGAGGAGGAGGAGGGGCAGTCTGGGCGACTAAAGGGGAGAGTGAGGAGGAGGAGGGGCAGGGTCTGGAGGACTAAAGGGAAGGGTGAGAAGGAGGGGTGATGCTGGAGGACTAAAGGGTAGGATGAAGGAGGAGAAGAAAGACACACGAGGAACAGGTATCCACACTTCAAACTCTGCCCCTGCAGCCAGGCGTTTGTAATCAGCAGCTTCATATGTAGTCGTATGTGATGTCATGTAGTACTTGAAATCGCAGAGGCCACTGGAGGCAGCACACACTCCATTTGTGACCGTTTTTCTGTTTTTAACCAACCAAAAAACTGCAAACTTTCTTAAGACCGCCAGACACTACAGGATTTTTCTGTCTTAAACAATCTTTAAGCATGTGACAAAAAGTTCACACCACAGCCACGAGGAGAATCTTATGAGACTAAAAATCTCTGGTCTCCCAGACTGCATCAGGATTTGTGTGTGGACCACAGGATATAAAGCTGTGAGCGCTGTGATGGCGTCAGCTGTTTCCTGTCTACAGTAAAACCACTCGCTCTGAGACTCTGAAGTGTTCAAAGATCAGAGCTCTGCACTTCCAGTTTAGACACAAGTCAAACTGTGTGATTATTATTTATGAAATGTGGAGCAACACTTCAGATACAGGATTTTTAAAGCAGAAAAGAGGAAATAAAGTCCACAGGAAGTAGAGTCAGTGTCGCTGATCTGCAGCTTCACCTCGATCCGTGCGCTGTGTGGGTGTGAACAAACACACGTGAGGACTATCGAGACTTTCCTTTCAAAGAACGCCTCAAACTGGATTAATAGTGCGGTTTTGTGGACTGGAGTCTATTTGTGGAGGACAATTTCTATGGATAATGTGGATGAGATCACGGAACTTTTAATTTACCAGTTTACGAGAGGTGAGGAATAAAGTATTTTCTTGCGTCTCTGAGTCCGTCGCTCCTCTGCCCCTGACGCTCTGTTTTATCGGCTGTTACCGTAGCGTTGCTGATGTTTTGATTATTATCAGACACTGACTCCACACACATGAGGAGCAGTGGCTTCAAAATCACACACGGAGACACAAAGTCAGGCAACGCCTTCCCGACCTCTCCTGTTGAGTGTGGCGGCCTTTAGCGAACTAGGGTAGATAGGGTAGACCAAGGGTAAATGAAAACATCATAGAGCAGGATTTAGTGTTTAGTACCACTTTAAAAAGACAAATCTGCTGAACTGAGAAGGTTTAGCAGTTTATATAATATTTCAGTCTTCAGAATAGGGATTGCCATATAAGTATTTGATGAATTGTATTGTTTTGGGCGCACGTTGAAACCCAGTCCATGCACTGCTTGTTTTAAAAGGAGGTGTTATTTCATTTTCCTGGAATATTCCACATTACACAGCAAAAAAGCCTGGCCAAAATTTCAGGTATAAACACTTAAATCTATCAGAAAATGACGTGAAAGTAGTGAAATGATCTGTCCATGCAGCAAGATCATTTTACTGGACAAGTTCTCTTAAAGTAACCGACCTCTAGACTAGAATGAAGCCGCCTCAGAATGAGTAAGTCGATAATAAATCAGAAAACAAGATGAACAACCTGATATAACTTTTAAAATCTTGGCCAGATGAGACGTTACAAAGACATTTCAGTGTAGTTTAAAGTGAACAAGGCATAAGCATGGATCTATGGTTAAAACTGTGACAGAAAGTGTACGAGGAAGGTGGAGGTTAGAAGAAGTGTTAGGGGTGACCAGCAGTTAGTGACCTATACAATTTGTGGTTAAAAATATACTTTTAAAAGGCAATTGTCTCGTATTTGAGTAAGGAAGAAAAGCAAAGACACCAGCTCTGAAGTTTCTGGTTGGACGTAACAACTCTACAGGCATAATGTGGAACGGGACTCCCTAAAGTCTCGGCATTTCATCCTTGGGCGGGGTTAGGGGTCCATTAACAGCCGTATTTTCCTGCAGATGTGATTACAGCAAATCAACATACACGTAGGCAAACTAATAACTTAATTTATTTGTAAGTTTTGTCTGAAACTCACAGCTCAGTATTACCAGCTAACTGTGAAAAAAGTATTGTCAAAGATTAGCATGTTGTGTTTTTTTTGTCTTAACTTTTGGTATAATTTTAGGTGAACCATTAGCCACTGTGCCTTACGATCTAGTGGCAGGTTCTAGGTTGCAGGTTCCTCGTGCTTCTCTGCTCCTTCAGCTTGGAATACCCTCCAAACTGAACTGCTGAACTGAAAATATCTGATCTCATCTCATTTAAAGCTTTTTGTTCTTTCTTATGTAACAGGCAAAAAGTGTCTATTCATCAGTGTGTGTGCCTTTAAGATGTCACTATAAAAGTGCTCTTAGCAACAGATTTTATTGCATTTTATC
This sequence comes from Odontamblyopus lacepedii, assembly GCA_034769755.1. NCBI lineage: Eukaryota > Metazoa > Chordata > Actinopteri > Gobiiformes > Gobiidae > Odontamblyopus > Odontamblyopus lacepedii. Next base: position 33,847,401 of record CM068364.1, read on the forward strand.
ATCCATTGTTTACAACTACTGCACTTTATCTTTTTTTTTTTTTTAACCCAGGACAGTCCCATTGAGATTACTAATCTCTTTTTCAAGGGAGTCCTGCCATGCACACACCACTTTCATACTAGGCAATGTGGGTGATGTTTCTTGCCTAAGGACACAACAACAGATTTTGTGACTGGCGCCCCCCTGTGGCACCTGGAATTCCCAGTTTTTAAACTGTTATTCATACTGTCATTGCTTTACTTTCATAATTGATGTTTGTCTTAATTGATGGCTGTTTTCTGCTCTTGCCATGTGCTGCCGACCATGTGGCCAGGTCACATTTGTAAATGAAATCTGGATCTCAATGGGTCTTTACCTGGTTAAATAAAGGCTAAATAAAATAAAATTAGGTCTAAACGAAACTTTGTCTTGTCAAAAAAGCCTGTTATTTAGACCTGATAGCAGCAGCTCATGTGAATTAGAAAACACTGTTTAAAAGTAAATTGCCATAGTTGCACCAGAATGTTCCCAGATCCAGATGAAATGCTAAGATTTTTAAAAAGTCCCGCTGTGGAACATTCCAATTAAATGCTATAACATTTCCATGGAGACAAGTAGGTGGCAGAAATAACTGTCCAGGGTAGACGTGTATGAACTGTTTTCACACCGAGACAATATAAACAGACTGTGGAGGGAACAGGATATGTTGGCTTCATGCCTCCATTCTAATACTAATGGAAGTAACATGCAAAGACTAACACTGCATGCAGAACAAGTACTCATGTAAACACAGCTAAATAATCTATTTCAACAGAAGTCACCACGCCTATTTTGGCATTTGGACAAGGACCACTGGTGTTTTTCAGATTCTATGTGTTGATGTCTACTCGCAAATGGGGGCACGGGCCTGTTTTAATTACATTGTACTTTACCATGAAATATCCAAAAGGTAAATGCACAAATGTTGAACTTGGTATTTTCTATTCTTGACTAAATCCAAGAACTCAACGTATTACAACATAATTTAGCATTTTTATTTTAGCTGGCCCAGCTAAATCTCCATCTGTATTCATCAACATTGGCCCATACCCTGACTTGGAACAACAGTATTGCGATGCAACACTTAAAGTAAAGTATTATAGTTTTACATCAGTTATGTGGCAGTTTGTGGGTAGAAAGTGGAGACGAAAAGTACAAAATATTAAAAATGAAAAGACATCGCAGAGGCTAACCAATTACCAGTAATAGCCATAATGCAAATTATAGTCCAAAAAACATTTAAAAAACAAGATTCTGTGAAATGTTCTCATAACTTAGCGGTTTATAAAGTTTCAGAAACACACGGCAAAAAACAAAATCTAGTCAAGTTAGGATGACTTGAATTAAGAAAGTTTTACCATGATTTGAGTCCATTTCACTTGATGACATGATCTGCCAGTGTAATAAGACTTTTTGTACTTAAAATATATCTTACCGCACTTAAAATAAGAAACAAAATCGAATATTGCTTGAATTAAGAAAAAACACTTATTCCACTGGCACAATAATTTCACGTCAAGTTGAATCAAATCAAATAAAGTCAAATGTTCTTAATTTAAGTCATTTTAATTTATCGTTTTTTTCCAGTGCAGGTTTTAAATATGATATGCCTGTTGTGGTCATTAGTTACCATGTATCTGATAAGCCGGTTGCTAGGTAACACTTATGAAATTACCTCTACAAATGTCATATCTGCTGCTTGTGTCCAACCAGGAAGTAAAACTATACTTTACAACAATTCAAAGCACAATTTTTTCCAGCGTCCCACTACTTTGACTTTTTTTCATTGTCGGAGTAGCAGCACTTTACTATTTTTCAAATGTTCCGCTTTCCTAACATGAATAACATGAATGTGATGTGCCATTATACTTTGCGCTCCCATATATCAGAAGACGTGTCGGAAGAACAATCCTAAAAAGTGTCAAAAAACCAGCACATCTAAATAGAGGCATGCCGTGATGAAGGGATGTTGGAACACGCAGCAGACCCCAACAAACTACTACACTGCCATCGTCGAAGTAAGTCGTTCTTGAAACACTGTAATTGGTGAAGTCATTGGCGATTACATTTTACTGAACTCTTGGATGAGGCACCTAAACCTCCATCCATCCATCCATCCATCTTCTCCCGCTTAATCCGGCTGGGTCGCGGGGGCAGTTTGCTGCCCAATACTCATAGCACCTGACCCCCTATGAACCCCTCTGCAGGTGGTGAGCCCACAGGAGGGCCTGTGGGCTCAGGTACCTAAACCTATAAAAACAATTTCATACATTGTAGTAATAATAATAGTCATAGTAGTAGTGGTGGTAGTAGTAGTAGTAATAGGTGTGGTAGTAATAGTAGTAGTAGTAGTAGTAGTAGTAGTAGTAGTCGTAGTAGTAAGGGTCGTAGTAGTTGTGGTAGTGATAGTAGTAGTAGTGGTAGTGATAGTAGTAGTAGTGGTAGTAGCAGTAATGGTAGTGATAGTAGTAGTAGTGGTAGTAGTAGTAGTAGTGGTAGTAGCAGTAATGGTAGTGGTATTAGTAGTAGTGGTAGTGATAGTAGTAGTAGTGGTAATGATAGTAGTGGTAGTAGCAGTAATGGTAGTGGTAGTAGCAGTAATGGTAGTGATAGTAGTAGTAGTGGTAGTAGTAGTAGTAGTAGTGGTAGTAGCAGTAATGGTAGTGGTAGTAGTAGTAGTGGTAGTGATAGTAGTAGTAGTGGTAATGATAGTAGTAGTCGTGGTAGTAGCATTAATGGTAGTGGTAGTAGTAGTAGTGATAGTAGTAGTAGTGGTAGTAGCAGTAATGGTAGTGGTAGTAGTAGTAGTGGTAGTACCTAGTAGTGGTAGTAGTAGTAGTAGTGGTAGTCGTAGCAGTACATTTAGTTCTGGGCTCCGGTTTCCCCCATCAACTCAAAACATGCAGCACCTGAACTAACATCAAGGACCATGACGTCCACCCTCCTGTGGGCTCCACTCATAGAGGGGTTCATATGGGGGGGTCAGGTGCTATGAGGATTGGAGGATTGCGACGCAGCCAGACAAAGAGGAAGAAGATGGATGGATGTGTAACTTTTCAGGTGGAGGGTCCAACAAATGCTTTTCTTCATGGAGATGTTATTGCTTTGTCTGGAATGTAACAGGGCACATCTTGTTTTTCTAAGTATTTTTGAGCTGTAATACTGCCTGTGGTTGGATAAATGTGACAAATCCATAGAAACAAGTAGGTGACAGATTCTAAGATTCTTTGACAGTGCTTGAGGTGAACAGAGTGCTGGTCATTTTAAATGACCCACGGTTTCCCACCACCTCATTCATTTTCTTCCTAAAATTCTTACCCACAATGACGTACAGGATGGGATTAAGAACGCTGTTGAAGAAGCCAAAGTAGACGAAGAGAATTCTGCAGATAAACAAATTCTGATATAGGCATGTTTGCTGAATGAGGTGGTATCTTGCCGCTTGCTCTATCATTCTAATTAAGCTAAAGGGCGACCAGCAGATGAAGAATGCTAGCAACACGCTGAGAACTAAAACGGTGGCTTTGTATTCCTTTTGTAGCGTGCTACCTTCATCGCTAGGCCTTCCTCTCAGTGCCTGGACGATTTTAATGGTGCAGAATAAAATGATGAGAAATGGAATAACGAACGCTGCGATGGTTTGTATCACCTCATTTGTGAAATAGAAATTCAAGGAACAATTCCATTGGCATGTGTGTTCCTTTATATTGTCACTAAAGGTTTTATTATCTGGGAAGTGCTCAACTAATACGGCTCTTTTGCACATAAGAGTCGGGATGTTTAGCAGCAGACCCAAGCACCAAGCCAAAAAACAACCCAACATTGCGTATTTACGTCTACGCAGTTTACACTGTGTCAGTGGGTACACCAACGCTATAAAACGGTCAGAGCAAACCAGGACGAGGAAATACATGCTGCAGTTGTAGTTCAGGACCATTAGAAGACTGACAACTGTGCACATGGGTCCACCGAAAGTCCAGTCGTGAGAATTGGCCTGGTATACGCCCCAGAAAGGCAAGAAGACCATCAGGAGGAGATCGGCGGCGGCCATGTTGCACAGGTAGATCTCGGTGGCAGAACATTTCTTCTTGTGGAGCAGAAAGACCAGGAGCACCAGCAGGTTGAGGGGGATGCCCAGAGCGGAGATGGTGTAGATGTACGGAGGGATCCAGGTGCTGAAGTTGATGTATTTACAATCCTCTTCAGAAGTGGTGGGTAAAGAGGTGTTGGGAAAACTGCAAGAAAGAACAAGGAGACATTTGGATGAGCAAACACAGAAAAACACTCAGTTGCAAAAAATAATTACAAAAAAACAATATTGATAATGTTAAAAGTATTAACATTATGATTAACTGCCATAGCAGTTAAAGTGGCTAATTGACAACCATTAGGAATCCATAAACAAAGAACCCATCTGGAGTGAAGTTCATGAAGGTACTCGCTCCTTCCCCTCGCTGGCTTGGCAGGGGGCTGGGCGCTTAGCAACAAGCTGTCACAGCTACCCGTCAAACCATAGCCATGATTCATTGCGATTTTTATTACGGTATTTTAAATTCATCAGGTCTTACCTGATTTGAATTTATTCTTGTCAAGATAAATGGCCTGAGTGAGTGTGGCGTCACCATCACATTCAGCTCAGTCAAATGAATGAACAGTTACAGGAGCGAATTTGCAGCCAGGCTTCATATTTAGGAATAGGATTTTTTTAACGGACAAAATAGTGAAATAAAAACACCACTACCAAGTGGAGTGGGTTAATATGAACATTTTCAGACCAAAGTGATAAGGCTCAGAGGGGCCACATAATTCCAGTGTAAGTGGGGAGCCAGTGGGAGCCAATGGGGGTCAGTAGGAGCTGGAAGTGGCCACATGTCAACTTCCACTTTGGAATGAGGCTGCTTGCATGTTAGCTTTGTCATTTTATATGCAGCCTATGCATACACCACATATACACATACCCCAGTGTACACAGACACTGGGGTATGTATCGAGTGTGTATGAGTACCCTGTGTGTACACGGACCATGTGTGTATGAGTATCGTGTGTGTATGAGTATCGTGTGTGTATGAGTACAATGTGTGTATGAGTACCTTATGAGGACCATGCTTGTATGAGTACCATGTGTGTATGAGTACCTTATGAGTACCATGTGTGTATGAGAACCGTGTGTGTATGAGTACTTTATGTGTATGAGTACCTTATGAGGACCATGTGTGTATGAGTACCTTATGAGTACCATATGTGTATGAGAACCGTGTGTGTATGAGTACTTTATGTGTATGAGTACCCTATGAGGACCATGCGTGTATGAGTACCTTGTGTGTATGAGTATTGTGTGTGTATGAGGACCATGCGTGTATAAGTACCATGTGTGTATGAGTACCTTGTGTGTATGAGTATTGTGTGTGTATGAGGACCATGCGTGTATGAGTACTGTGTGCTAGGGGTGGGCGATATGGCAAAAATCTCATATCACGATAAAAAAAAAAATCACGATTTCGATTTCATCACGATCTTATGAATAACATAATAAAACAAATTATGTCTGGAAGTGAACAGAACGGGTTTTGGGTTGCCGGGATAGGCTGCTACAAATAAACTAATGGGAAATTGAGGTGTGGTGGAAGTGAGCTGTGATTCACTGGAGAGGAGGCGAGGGCGGTTGAGGCGTGGTCCTGCTCCTGAACATAAGTAAATCATATTAACTACCTTTGACTGATTGTATAGTTTATTGCACATGTGTCAAACATGCGGCCCGGGGGCCAGATCTGGCCCTCCAAGACCCTTAATCTGGCCCTCGGCTGATTTTTCTATTAAAATACTTAAAATTTTCAGATTTTTCTGTTAATTTTCTGCACTGTTTAGCATAGCAGCGTCTCCGGCGTTTCTGTACGTTGCGACTCCCACCAGAGCAGCACAAATGAAGACTTTCCTCTTTCCAAACGCTCTTAAAGGACGATCGTTTTGACTGTCGACCGTGACCCTCATCAGCAAAATGTCAAAAAATGAGAAAAGCAGATGCTGAGTTCAGGATTTCCCAGGAAAAATAGTCTAATTCTTATTTGTTGACAGAGGTGAATGGGAAATCTGTGCTCAGTGTGTTTGGAACAAGTGGCGTTGCTCGAGGAATATAATCTTAAACACCACTACGAGACACGGAGAAAAATACGATAACTTGAAGAGAGAACTGAGTTTTCTGATCCGGCCCTTTTGGGATCAAAGTAGGTTGCATACGGCCCCCGGACCAAAATGAGTTTGACACCCCTGGTTTATTGGGTTCTCTAGTAATAAGATAACCACACCCACACACATAACTACCAGCATGTATATAAATCACATGCTTCCTCCTCCTAAACAAAAATCTCACTTTTATACAAGTAGAGCCGCCTGTTCAGACCAAGGAAAACTCAGTTGGAGACACATCATTCCTCGGTGCATGCTGGACACACACTGTACTTTACCGCTACTGTCGCCCCAATTTATAGTTATAGTAATAACTAACACAGAAGCTACTAACAGTGTCCCCTTTTTCATCCAATATCATTATTGCTGTGATTTTAGGAAGTCAGGTTTTATGAATTGTGATGTTTTATTGAGTATTTTTATTGCTATATTGTAATGTAAATTGTAAATATTTTGTATGTTCACCTGCAGATGGAAAGTAGAAGTAGCTAAATCTGGTGCAGTTCATCTCTTCTTTTATAAAGATTAATGAATTTTGTACATGGTCCCTGACAAATAAAGACTAAATAAACTAAACCAATCAGACACATCGTTCACTAAGAATCATGGGAGACTATGTGGCTGACACTATCCCAACACACCTCTGTTTCTGTCATGGGGCAATATCACTGTCCACTTTATCACTCATCAGCAGCACACCAACATGCTAACTCTTTATCGCATTATAGGGACTCCAGACACAGTAGCCTGGGATTTACAAGCTGTGGTTACTAAAGGCTGAGCTGATACAGTTGAGTTCCTGTTCATGCCCTAGAGGGACAGTGCATTTCAAACACTCTTGTGGATAAACCTGTTCACCTGCAGTGTGGGGTTAAGAGCAGATACAGTTTTACACAAGCTCCAAACAGCTCCTTATTGAAATATTAAAGGTGCATTGTGTAACTACTGATGCTTTAAACTTTTCTGTCTTCAAGGAGAGCAAACCAAACCAAGTTACAGGTCAGATCTGTGGAGAGCCAAGACCGCTCACAGTAAGAATGCCTGTTTTTCTCTGTATTTTTGAGCTATAAAACCACCTGGATTTGAATAAATGTAAGATAGAGCTGTTTAACGTCACACTGTGGAACATTCAAGGCAGAGCAGTGACATCTCCATAGAAACAAGCAGGTGATGGACCCCCAATCAAAAAGTTACAAGGTGCAAATTTAAGACAGGACATTAATAATTAGCAAAACGCATGGTCGAAGGAAGTGCTCATTTTGTTACTTAAAGATACCTGCTCTCAAATGTAGTAAGTATATGCCCCCATCACTACACTAGTTTGTTGCCTTGACAGACTCCCTGCCACAGTGAGATCTCCGCCGAGGAAACACTGATCTGTGCCGTTTTTTGGCTTCTGACAGAATTCCACCTCCTCTAGCAACGGACTTTAGCTTCACACGTGCCAGAGTTCAACTTTAAGAAAAGTACAAATACCTAAAGATTTCACTTGTACTGTAAGGAGTGGGTAATATGCTAAATGTACTTTTTGAAGTTTATAATGTTGTTCCCTCATCAAAAACCTACCTGAACAGGTTTTAGAAGTCATCCAAGTTTGAGTCATTTAGCGATCTCTCCCAGGTCCTACTCAAACCCTCCTCATGGTTTGCTGTAAGTTTCTGTACAAGGCTCACAAGTCTATGTCCCCCATGCTCCCACATGACAATCCTCCATAAATATACAAAAACATGATACAAAACAAGACACTACAACTTAACAAACCTGATGTGATGTGCAGTTGCTTCATATAGAACCCACAAAAGTTTAGACACACCATAACATTCAGTGTTTTTCTTTTTATCTTTGTTTAATAATTATTATTTTTTATATACCTATAGAAGATATCAAATACATGAAGGAAGATATAAGTACTTTCCATTCATAATAAATCATCATGAAAACATAAAGGAAAACGGTGCCCAACCTTTCTTGTCTTTATAGATTAAACACTATCTAACTGATTCTATTACAGATGTTTTAGTGCTAATAAAATTTCCACTCTGCATTCTTAAGGCTGCCACACACTACAGGAGAATTTGCCTGATTTTGGCTGTGATTTCTTCTCCCCGAGTTCAGGGAGGCGTGACCTGACTTTTTGTCTCCATGTGCGATTTTAATGCCGCTGCTCCTCATGTGTGGAGTCAGTGTCAGATCAGAACCACCAAACATCAACAACGCTACAGTAACAGCCGATAAAACAGAGCGTCAGGGGCAGAGGAGCGACAGACACAGAGACGCAACATACAGACTCAGGATATAGAGAAAATAAAGACATGAATGACTTGAAATAATGACCTCCCATAAAGCGGTACATTTAAAGTGCAGCATCTCACCAACATTATCCATAGAAATTGTCCTCTGCAAATAATGACGTCCAGCCCATAAAACAGCGCCATTAATCCAGTTTGAAGTGTTCTTTGAAAATAAAAAGGCAAAAGTTGTTCATCACGTGTGTTTGTTTCCATCCACACAGTGCATGGATCGAGGTGAAGCTGCAGATCAGCGACAGTGACTCTACTTCCTGTGGACTTTATCTCCTCTTTTCTGCTTTAAAAATCCTGTATCTGAAGTGTTGCTCCACATTTCACAAATAATAATCACACAGTTTGACTTGTGTCTAAACTGGAAGTGCAGAGCTCTGATCTTTGAACACTTCAGAGTCTCAGAGCGAGTGGTTTTACTGTAGACAGGAAACAGCTGACGCCATCGCGCTCACAGCTTTATATCTTGTGGTCCACACACAGATCCCGCTGCAGTCTGGGAGATCAGAGATTTTTAGTCTCATAAATTTCCCCTGCTGTCTGTGGTGTTTGCGCTTTTTGTCACATGTATAAAATTATTTAAGACCGAAAAATCTTCTAGTGTGTAGCGGCCATTACCGTGAGTCATATGTAAAACCCGCCTCACACTACAGGATTTTTAAACGTGAGACAAAAAGTATAGACCACAGACATGAGGAGAAAATCAGTTATAATCCTCCAAATGCAAAGACTGCAGTAAAGAGACTGCACAATACAAGCTGAAAGTTGTGACTGGTTTAACAGTTCTGTTTTGTGGTCTGGGTGTCATTCTTCACAGAGGGCATATGCTAATGGTTAATAATAATGAGAATGCTGCAGCTTAACTTTACAACTGTGCAACAGCTGAGTAATAAAGTCCTCTTTAAATTATTTTTGGTATTTCTTAAGTTTGTATCTTGCACCCCTGTATCATCACTCTTTTGCCCACTCAGTTTAATTGGCTATTGCCGTGGTTACCATATGACAGAGCAGCTTTGTTGTACAGACACTACACACATAAGGAGAGCAGAGGAATCACAAACCAGGGGCCAAAGTCAGGTTAAGTTAACAAATTATTCAGTAATGTGGGCTCAATGGGCCCAAATCACACGGTTTTCAGATCTATGTTCTAATATAGTTTCCTCACCACAAACACATCAGGAGTTGTGTTTTGTTTCATTCACACAAACAGAAAACAATGGGCCTCATTCATGAAACATTCTTATGAACACATTTGTACTTAAGGTCTTTTTACAAACATTTTTGGCATTCGCAAAACTTTTTCCTAACTGAAAATGTTCTTCTGGGAGAACCAATCCCACAAACAGTCAGGAGCACTTGTGAGAACGAATATTCTACTATTTTAGAATGTTATTACTCTGATAATACAACTAAAAATTCCTCCCTGATTGTAAGATACTTTTTCCTTAGGTTATTTCTTATAAAGAAATATGCTCTGGACTCATCAACCCCATCACCCCCCTGACCCCCCAAGATCAGAGCCCCCACCCCAGCTCCCTCCCTCGCTGTTTACTGCAGATCTGTGATAAAAAGCGTGATAAATACGATAGAAGTGCCTGCTTACTAAATTTATGACTTAAATCTTCCCTCCCTGAGCGTGTTTATGTGAGTTTGGACATTTGCCTGTAGACGTGCTCCACCTGACCTCCACATCACTCTCCCCCTCACCCTTTCACACATCATAACACCAAACCCACACTGGTCATATTTGGATGTTCAGAGGGTCTTTCTAACCAAATACATGTTCATTCTCTATGTAAATGAGTGTGGGGGTGATCATGATGCTGGTGATGGTGAATTCAACTCAACCGTCACTTAAGAAGGAATTCGTCTGCATAAGAACGCTTTGTGAATGTGGCACAGAGTTCTCTCACCTTACAAGGTCCAATCTCACTGTTCCACCTTGTGATGTCATGTGGTAATACAGGATGTGCTCCACTGTGTTTTTTAACTCCATACACCTTCACTAGAATCATTTGTATAATTTCAGGCTTGGAATTGCCCATTTCTTCTGAACTAAAGGTGAAAAAGGAGATGTTCACTTTAAAACTACCACTTCATGACATCACAACAGAGCATTTTGAGCTTTGGAGATGTAGGCAGACTAATAATAAAAGATTATGCAAACATGTGCAAAAGAAACAATAAAAAGTGAGTGTGGTTTTAATGTAACAAGCTCACAAGAGTCAGTTTTGCATAATATAGGACTTTAACTTGACCTGGCAGCGTCTTTTTGATTTGTTTAACCTTCATTTAACCAGGAGAACCTCACTGAGTTTAAAATCTCTTTCCTGAGAGTGGACTGACTCGAATATGAAACCAGACGACTGTTCCTCCAGGGCAGTTAAGTCTCATACATATGTAGACCAGATGGTTCAGTGCAAGTCTGAAGTTCATTCCATGATTATGATGCAGCCAAACCCTCACCCTTTACCCAGCTCTGTTCTGACCCTGCACAGCCAGAGAAAGCTCTAACAGCTCAGTGCTCTTTGTACACAGTGGTCACACACCTAACATGGCCTTCTAAATACAGACACACCCGTCTTTTGGTTTCACTTCAGTCTGCGCACTGACAGACATGTCTTCATGTAGATAGATAAGTTTAATGCCATACAGCGGGGCAATGCTCGGGAGGAGTGCTCTTTGTTCTCATCATCCTTTTGTAGCTAAAGCTTAGAGCTGTAAGATTCTAAACTAAAGAATCATTATTCCCCTAGACATGTTGTCATCCTTATTGCAAGACCCTGCCATGGAAAAAAACAACAACAAAAAAACAAAACTCAAATCTGCATAAACAAAAGACAAGCAAAGATTTCTATGGAGTCAAGCAGGTCAAGTTTGTGGAGATGCAAGCTCGCTTACAGCAAGGACACACATTTTTTCCACGTTTTTCAATGCAATAAAAACATCCAACATGAAAAAAGCTTTTGTTTTGAGTAATTTTGTGGTTAAAAAGTGACCCTACAAAAACAAGCTCGGCTGCAGCCTCGCACTCTTTGCTCTTGTGACACTGTTAACATCATTATATTTAAGACGACTCAAAAAAAGTACTCACACCTATTTTTTACAGCAACCTTAATAATCCTAAACGGTCTGCATTTTGAATGGATTTTTCCGTGTTGATGACATAGGAGGAGGGGTTCCGCTTTAAAACTCAACGCTGCTTCCAGTATTTTTGTACTTTTCTTCTCAACTTTGTATTTTTTTTTCCCACAAACAACCTCTTAACTGATGTAAAACTATGACACATTGACCACAGGTACTATCCACTAAACCAAGACAGAAGTAAACAACAACATGAAACAACATCACTGAAAATCCTCCATACCTGGTTGGCATGTCCATGTTGACGTTCCAAGGTGTTTTCCAGCAGAGATTCTGGTGACTCTGCTCGGGTCTGTCCTCTCTCCCTCTTTATTATATCCAGAGAAGCACAGACTTCCCTGCAAAAGGCCCTCCCTCTGCACCACCCTCTCCCTGTCCCATGTGTGTTCTGCTCCATCATATTCAACCACAACTCCTTGTTATCACAGTCTCTAGTGAATATTTATGGTATTTTGTGTGTGTGAGGTCTCAAAATCTAAATTACGATCTATGTTTTCATGTTGTTTTCTTATCTAAACCATAAATCGTGTAAAAACATGGGGTATTTCTGCAGAATCAATGAGCAAAGCACTAAACTGTTTACCAGAGAAGAGTGAAATGTTTCTTGTAAATGACAAATCACTGAAAAAAACCAATCTGACTGGATGATCTCGTTTGCCCGGGCTTGAGATTCGGTCATTCGTTTTAGATGAATATATTTAGATTTATATCGCAATTTAAAATATGCACATGATAACGTAATGATCCACGGGTGTCATCGATTGTGACTAGAGAGCACATACAAGGACAATACGTCGGCTTTAACACACAAACTCTGCATAGGCTGAGAACAGAAAACACTGTTCCACCTTGTGATGTCATGTGCTAATACATGAAGTGCTCTACTGTGTTTTTAAACTCCATACACCTTCACTAGAATCATTCATCCCCAGAACTGTCCATCTCTGTTGAAATAAAGGTAAACGGTTCAGTCAAAGGGACAGTTTTGAATTTTGGACATAGGGCCTCATTTCCTCATGATCCAGAGTGTTGGAGACGTGTGGAGACACTTTTATAAATCTTCCATCCAGTCCTTGTATTTGCAGAGGTTGCTGGTGCTGGGCTAGTGCATGTCAATGGTCATAGTCGTCCTGCCACTAAAAACAGTCTTACCCACTCCACAGACCCGAGGAAAAACTATCAGAACTCCAGACTGTCCATGTGAACGTCTGTGTCCATAGAATCATTGCAGAAGTAAAACCAACCGTTGCATTTTAAGGATTTCTGTCTGAGCAGCAGATATATGAGAAAAAAGTTTCATTTGTGCTTCTTTCATTTTGGAGACATTACCGATTCGTTTACAGGTCAAATTTGGGTCAGCCCTCCAGGAAGCTTCAAAATGCTCTAAAATGGCCAAAATGGAGTCAATCGTTTGTGCTTTGTTTGTGCTGTTTTGTGCTGCAAAAAATTCCGTTTGTGCTATTCTGGTTCTTAAGATATTTGCAGTTTTATTTTCGGCCAATGACGTCGTTCAGCCCCCCAAAATGTTAAATAAAGCTCCAAACAGGAAGAAAATTATAGAAAACCTTTGTATTTCGTTTGTGCTGTGACAATTTTCATTTGTGTGAGTTTAATTATCAAATTATTATTAGGCCCGAGCGCCTCGGCAGCGTAGGGCCTATTGGGATTGTTCAGCAGTGCGAAGCACTGGCGCGCTCTTCCCTTTCCAAGCACACTAGCATCATCATGTCACTGACTGGTGCCCGCTGACCTGGCACGGTGGCATCGCCATGGCCGTGTCAGCGGCATAATTGTAATTGTTCACCCCAAAACGAAAAACGAGCGCAAAGCACTCTCCCCCTTATCAAACACCCATGCCACTCATCAGTGACACTCATGGCATCCAGTAATACAGACTGGCACTGCCCATTGCCGCAACAGCGGCATAATTGTAATTGTTAACTCGAGTAAACTAACAATGTAAAAACGTGTTCACTCGTGATGGGCCTAGATATGTAATCTGTCATGAAGGGAGGCATATAATGGAGTGCAAATTTAACATTATCATTGCAATAAATTGCTTTTTGATCAAAATTTTGTATTACGAGTCCAGATAAAGTTCTTACTCTACTTAAAGCGACATAAGCCTGACCGGCCGCAAAAATTTTGTCGAGGGACACTACCGCACTATCGACAGAAATGCCTTGTACCTTGTGAACAGTACAGGCCCAAGCAAGTTTGAGGGGAAACTGACGACGAATGCCACCTTTTTTATTTGCCCGTTCTTCCTCTGGTTCAATGTGTGTCCATCCAATTAGATCTGGCGTTGGGGGTATATATCGCTTTCTTTTTTGAACACCAGCATTGATATCATCGCATAAAACATAAACGGCAACCGGAACCCGTTTATCGGACCATACTAAATGTTTTACTGTACCACATAAACCATTAACTAGGCCATCATTTACATCAATATTTTTACATAACATAACCCGCGCACCATTACCTAACAATAACTGGTCTGGCAGGCATGTGTAAGCCGTATCACTATGGGGGACAATCCTTGCCTCTAATTTACCGGTTTTCTTATTGAGTCCAAAATCCTGTGCATCTATTTCTACATAATCTGGGCAAGTGCGGGTAAGTTTTTTGGCATTGTAGTCATCTACTTGTTGATTTCTTGGGAAAATGTGTAGCGTGTCAGGTTTCTCCCCAGTTTCACAATGTCTTAATACCGAAATATCACTACTTAACATGGGAGTAGTTCAAGAACGAGTTCTTAGTCGATTTAACAAATGTGCAAATATTTCATCTTTTTGGCGCACAAAACACACGTCTTTATATAGGGGTTTACCTAAAACAGGTGCCAATTGATAAAAGTCTCCCACAGCTATGATTGATACATTTCCAAACGGAGAAAAGTCACCTGGTTGCTTGATTTGTCTTGATCTACAATAAATCACAATACTTTACACGAAGAGAATTTAACTTCTCTTCACCTAAAGGTGAGTAAGGCAGACTCAAAAAAGTTCCAATTTGAAACGTGTGGATAGTAGCTGCTTTTAAATTGTACGCTGCTATTCCAGTTGGGGCAGTTAACAACACACTAATGTTATCAGGATTTTGGCACAGAGGGGCCAATAACCTCGTTGCCTCATACTGTATCGCTTTTATCAGGTGACTTTTCCCCGTCCCCGCCCCACCTGTAATAAATACATGTAAGGGCTCAGAATTATTACCCACTATTTTATCTAAACACCAAGAACGGATTTAAAAGATAGCCAATTGTTTGTCATTTAATGTACAAACTAAATCTAAACCCTCTTGTCTACTAAGTATATTATTACGCTGAGGTCAGGTTCTATGGTTAATGATTTATCTGCTTCCCCTGCTTCTGATTCTGCAGTGGATGCTGTACTGTCTTTCTCCCTGTCTGTGTCTACTGTGTTCTCAACACTCCCTGCTGTACTACTACTATTTTTTTTCCCCATTGAGTCAGTTAATTCCATCCATCCATCTTCTCCCGCTTAATCCGGCTGGGTCGCGGGGGCAGCTTGCTGCCCAGTCCTCATAGCACCTGACCCCCCCTATGAGCCCACAGGAGGGTGGACGACATGGTCCTTGATGTTAGTTCATAGGGGTGCGGGCATGTTTTAGGTTGATGGGGGAAACCGGAGTACCCATCCAGACATGGGGAGAACATGCAAACTCCACACAGAAATGCCCGGGCGACCCGGGGATCGAACCCGCAACCTTCTTGCTGTGAGGCCTGAGTGTTGCCACTCAGCCACCATGCCGCCTCGTCAGTTAATTCAATACCACTTATTAATGACCCTGTTTCACAGGGTTCGTATAGAATGCCAATTTGCGAAATAAATCCTTCATTAATTTTACAATGACAATTTATGTAATTTCCGTGTTGTGTGTAAGTTACTTGAACAGGTTCTCCTTGGAAACTCCCTGTCTTTCTAAAAACAACCACTATCTGTAACAATAAAGTTATGTATAGTGATTTCTGAGACGACATCCTAAACCCTTTTTTGTTTATTTTTGTATTATATATAGGCCTTCTTTTTATATAAACTTGATTAAAAGTCCTTTTTCTGTTCTTTTTTTTTTAAATTCTCCCTTTTCTCCTATTTATTTACACGCCCCAAAAGGTTTAAATAGGCGTTACCATTTTCCCTTTTCTTGTATTTATTTATTTGCCCCAAAAGGTTTAAATAGGCGTTACCATTCTCCCTTTTCTTGTATTTATTTATACGCCCCAAAAGGTTTAAATAGGCGTTAAACTCCACTAAAAGACTCCTCATGGCGGCGCCCCAGACGGCTGCGGCCGCGCTAGCTCCCGATAGAAATGTGCTTTTAAAGTATATTTCGTCTGTATCGTCGCAGTGTCCAACCAAAATCGCGTACAACAGGAGTACGTTACTCGGATTAAGGAATTGCAACACCACAAAGGATCTTTCAGGAGTAAAACTACTCGTAGACCAGGAAACTTTGCAGGGCTGGGGAATCATGGCACGGCCGGACAGCGGAGCCTCCAAGCCGGCGGGCTCCTCCTCCCGCTCCAGCCGAAACTGGAAGCAGCTACAACGGCAGGGGAGAGTTAGCACGCACCGGCGGAGGTGTACCAGATCCACCAAGAGAGGCTGCCGGGCTGGAATTGTAAACAGACTGCAAAGGAACCCTCACAAAACTGCAATCCCGTCTATTCTGTTATCCAACGTTCGCTCACTGGAAAATAAAATGGACTACCTCAAGCTGGACTTAACGACACAAAAAAAGGTGAGAGACTGCAACGCGATTATTCTGACCGAGACATGGCTACATAACACCGTTCCCGACAGCGCTATTGAACTGGAAGGGCTATCTGTTTACCGCGCGGACAGAAACCACGCGAGTACAGGAAAGTCCAGAGGCGGTGGAGTGTGCATTTACATCAATAACAACTGGTGCACCAACGCTTCTGTTATCACACGCCATTGCTCAGAAAACATTGAGTTTCTAACTCTCAACTGCCGCCCGTTCTAGCTGCCACGCGAGTTCAACTCGGTGAATATCACAGCTGTTTACATACCACCCAGCGCAAACACAAAGGAGGCGCTCTCCATTCTGTACCAGTCCGTGAGCACATTACAAAACACACACCCGGACCCTGTCTGTATAATTGCTGGCGATTTTAATCAGGCAAATTTAAAAACAGTACTGCCCCATTATCACAAGCATGTGAATTTTGCAACGAGGGGTGAGAACACCCTGGACCAGGTATTCACGAACCTCAAACAGGCATTCAAAGCTGTCCCCCACCCCCACCTAGGCTCATCTGACCATCTCTCTGTTATGCTAATTCCATCTTACAGACCTATGTTGACAAGAAGCAAGCCAACTGTGAAGCAAGTCCGGGTTTGGCCAGAGGGGGCCACAGCAGCTCTTCAAGACTGTTTTGAAATCACAGACTGGACTATTTTCAGGGAGGCAGCCACCACCGACCAGCATGTCAACCTCACCGAATACACAGAGTCAGTAACTGGATACATAACAAAGTGTATGGAGGATGTAACCATCACCAAGGACATAACAGTAAGGGCAAATGAAAAACCCTGGTTTACCAGGGAAGTACGTGAGCTCCTGAGAGCACGCAACACTGCTTTCAAGTCTGGGGACAGGGAGACCCTCAAGACAGCCAGAGCCAACCTACGCCGGGGTATGAAAGCAGCCAAGCGTGCCTATGGTCAGAAAATCAACTCCCATTTCACAGACATAAAAGACTCAAGACGCCTGTGGCAAGGAATCCAAACAGTCACAAACTACAAACCAGCCCCTCCGCCATGTGAGGACAACACAGAGTTCC
Source organism: Odontamblyopus lacepedii (assembly GCA_034769755.1). Taxonomy (NCBI): domain Eukaryota; kingdom Metazoa; phylum Chordata; class Actinopteri; order Gobiiformes; family Gobiidae; genus Odontamblyopus; species Odontamblyopus lacepedii. The sequence continues at coordinate 33,864,879 of CM068364.1, forward strand.
TTAACTAACTCACAGTAAATAATAACACAACACCTATAAAAGCCCACGTCAATCCAGACGACTTCACTCTTCAGCTGGACCCAACGGACGTGAGGAGGACCCTTCTCAAGGTGAACCCCAGAAAAGCTGCAGGCCCAGACAACATACCCGGGCGGGTGCTCAGAGACTGCGCAGACTCACTTACCAACGTCATCACAGACATTTACAACACCTCTTTGAACCAAGGCACTGTACCAGCAAGCTTCAAAGCCACCACCATTGTACCGCTACCCAAGAAGTCACCAGCATCATCACTGAATGACTACAGACCCATAGCACTCACCCCCATCATGATGAAGTGCTTTGAGAGACTGGTAAAGGTCCACATAACATCCAACCTCCCCACAAATCTGGACCCATATCAATTCGCCTATCGCCCCAAGCGCTCCACCGATGACGCCATAGCTACAGCACTCCACCTCTGCCTGGCTCATCTAGAAAACAAAAACAGTCACGTACGGATGCTGTTCATTGACTTCAGCTCCGCATTCAACACCGTCATCCCTCAACACCTTGTAAATAAGCTGAGTGAATTAGGCATCAGCACTTCACTGTGCAACTGGCTGTTGGACTTCCTCACAAACAGACCACAGACAGTCAGAGTTGGCAACAACTCCTCAGCGACCACCATCACCAACACCGGGGTTCCACAAGGATGTGTGCTATCTCCTCTGCTGTTCACACTGATGACCCATGACTGCTGTGCCACATTTGAAATTCATCAAATTCGCCGATGACACAACAGTGGTGGGCCTCATCAGAGACAACGACGACTCAGCGTACAGAGAGGAGGTTCATCAACTCATCAGCTGGTGTGAGAGAAACAACCTGCAACTTAATGTCAATAAAACAAAAGAAATAACTGTGGACTTCAGAAAAAAACAACCAACACATACCCCACTCATCATCAACGGCAGTGCTGTGGAGTCTGTGAAAAGTGCAAAGTTCCTCGGCGTGCACATCACAGATGACCTCACATGGTCCACAAACACCACCTCCCTGGTCAAGAAAGCACAGACGCGACTCCACTTCCTGCGGAGGCTGAGAAGAGCAGACCTCCCCACATCTGCACTGACCACCTTCTACAGGGGTGCTATTGAGAGCATCCTGACCAGCAGCGTTTCTGTCTGGCACGGCAGCTGTCTAGCTGCAGACAAGAAGGCACTACAGAGGGTGGTGAGGACTGCAGAAAGGATAATCAAAGCACCACTACCAGCCATTCAGGACTTGTACACCTCACACTGCTCCAAGAGAGCAGCGAACATTATCAAAGACCCCACTCACCCAGCACACAAACTGTTCTCCCTACTACCATCAGGAAAGCGCTATCGCAGCATGCGGTGCCGCACAAGCAGACTGGGAAACAGCTTCTTTCCACAGGCCATCAGACTCCTCAACACATTGAGGAGGACAACATGAACAGTTGAACATTCAAGAACATTCAAGAACATGTCTTTTGCACCTTATATATTGGTTTTAAAGTATTGCACAAACGCTTATTGTCCACTGATTGCACTCCCGTTGCTATGAGCGATTGGACTTCTGCCTTACCTCACACTGTGTGTGTGTGCACGCGTGTGTGCTAATCGTACAGGTCTGTATCAGACTGCTACTCTTTATGCACATGTGTATGTATGTCTCTGAATGGGTGTGTTGGAGTGAAAGCACTATGTATGTATAGCGTGTAGTGTAGTGTGCATGTATAGTGCGTATGTGTAACTCCTGTCCTTTTAGATGTTTTTTTTATTTTATTTGTCTTTATATGTTTTTTAATATGTCTTAAACTGCACATTGGAGACTAGCTAAACGCAATTTCAAATTTCTATGTTCATAGACTTTTGACAATAAAGTAAACCTTGAACCTTGAACCTTGAACCTTAATTAACCCCTGTTCCTGATTACACTTCCTTCCCTAAGATCCTACTACTAAGATTCTCGATTCCTTTGCGGCATGTATAAATTATTGATTTATATTATATTACTTAATTAAAGTCACAGAAGTCCCAGTATACATCACATTAATTTCATCTTTTGACCAATTTGACAGGAATTCTAGAAAAAAAAGGCTTTTGTCATACCGTTTGTATATAGGGTGCGCTTGTTGCGATGCTTTTCCGGGAAGATCTGTGGAGAGATGATCCGGTAAGGTCCAGTCCTCAAGAATCACGTCGGGGTCACCAAATCTGTGAGTTTCTCCGGTTGAGGACCCTTGAAACAATAAATCAGAAGGCATGAAGTGTTCAAACACCGGACTTTTATTTTCAAGAGGTATAGGCCCTTACATTTGATTCTATGAGACGTGTCTCTGATCTCTCTCTAAACAGCACCAGAGATGCCTCTATTTATTTGTACATTTCAGACAAGAATATTGATTCATGTACATTTAGGTAACACAAAGGTAAACACAGAAGTGGAACTGCTAGTGTCATCTTCAGTTTAGCGAGTTCAAGGGATGGTTCTTATATCTATCAATAATGTTTAACATCCAAATATCTTCTTCTCTATCAGTTTCGTCAATGGTGTTTAAGGGCCTGCTCATTCTAACAATGTTCTCTCCTGTGGGTATAAACACTACTTTTCTGGAACATTCTTTTAAATGCATATTAGTGAGTAAATAAACTGCTTCCTGTGCAGACACCTCTCTATTGTGAAGGAAAACAGGACCAATTTTTTTCAGAGCGGCTTTGGCATCTAAATTTCCTTTACGGGCTTCTTTTTGGGCCATACTTAACAATAATCCCATTTCTCTTTCAGATTTGGAAATATTTGAGATTATATAAACAATGCAAGCATATGGGTCCAACACATACTGAATGTCCAAATTAGCATTCCAAATTCTAATAATATGTCGACTAAACTGATTATTCCAAATCTCAGAAATATTTCTCTTTAAAACTATATGTGTGCGACCTCCCAAACAATGATATGCTTTTTCGTATACTTCCTGATCAAACCCAAGGGAATTAAATACAGCATCAGGACAGTTATACGGACAGTTCTCCATCAAGCAATTTTTTTTCACTTTGGACACCATCTCCACACCTTGTGCTGTAGGCATTGTTGTATGGCAAATACACTGCACCTGATTATCGCTTCTACTAACATCAGTTTTGGCTGGGTGACATTTTGGGCATTTAGGTTTTGGCTCGATTTTTTTTATGAAAGTCCGGGAAGATATAGGGCGGGGGAAATTAAATCGGCATTCTGTTTTATTTTTTTTGCAAGTTTTTGAATGTCGCTTAGAATGTTGCTGCACAGACGCGACGACCTCATACAAAGGATCGTCCTCGGCTGGCAGCTCGCATGTGACGTATTTATCAATAAACTCAATCACATCTTCATCGGTGTTTTCATGAAGTCTGGGGGCATTTTTTATCCAAAACAAACAGTGTACATGAGGTGAACCTCTCTGCTGGAACTCATCCCGGTAGAAATAATCGACAATTTCACCAATGGGATGTAACGGAGACATTAATACTTCCTTAAGAAATATATGCCAGCGATAGTCAAACATCCTGGCCGCGATAACCGGGTTACGCCTTAAGAGTCCACAGCGCTCAGACCACTCTAGGTCTTCTACTGTTTGTAATCGACCTTCATGTCTTAAGATAGTGTTAATTAATTTTTTCCAGTGCATATCAGCACTGGAAAATGAACAGAACCAGGTTGGGACCCCTAACTGGCGCACCATAGCTAGCAAGTCTTATAGGTTTAAGAAAACGGTATCCACCATCATGCTCCAGCATCGTTCTCAGAGTTTCTTTAATATTTGAATCATTGCACTGAGCCAATTTAACTGTGTCCCCTTTTCGAAGTGCAATGGATACGCTTGAAACTACCTGTTTAAGAACCGATATGTAGTATGCGTAAAAGAGATAAAGTAAACTCCTTGAAAATCGTCCATCAGCATGCATTATTCTATTATTTAAATAACGCATCAAAGTTATCCGTACAGGTCTTTTATCGTGAAACGTAAAGCGTCCGAAGGGAAATAAAGATGGAAAGCACTTGGCTTCATTCTCACGATCTGAGAGCAATCTCACCGGATTGTTGCCCTCTGTTCAGGGCTCTACACTAACTTTTTTTTTCAGGAGCACATGTGCCCCTAAGTCAAAAATTTTAGGAGCACAGAAAAACAAATGGGGCACAAATAGGTTTTAGTTTTGAACGTTTATTACAGTGCAGAACTTGCACACACCAACTTATTTGAATGAATTTTATACAAAAAACACAAAAGAATTATGACTGTACTTTTCCTGCACGATCACTGTGTTTTTAATCAGTCGATCTCCATTTTATCTGATTAATATTCATTTAGACTTAAAATAAGCCAAACAGACTGTACTGCACTGAAACACTCTGCGCCCCTTTTTGGACCTAAGCGAACAGACAAGAACATTCACACAGACAGTGGCTCCTCTTTTCTGCATCACTCGAGGAAAAACTAAAACTAAAACACAACACTACCCACAGTTTGAGAACCTCTTCTTTAAGAGAACTTCCACTGGCACTTTACACAAAACTGCTTCGATGTGAATAAAGTGGGTAGAATTTTTAAACCTGTATTTTTAAATTCCTGGAGTTGTGACAAACAGATTAATTTGGCATTTTCTTTGGCAAACTTCAGCCCACATATCGCCTGCTCTGTGCCATAGCTCTGCTCTGTGCAGACACTGACATGACTGAAAATTAGTTTTTTTCACAGGGCAGATGTTTAACCTGCCCTGTGACGCACGCTGAGGGTGGAGCTGTGGACGAGCCGCGCGCTGGCGGTGCAGTGTCCACGGGCTCCAGCACACAGGTCCCGCACACTGGTACAGGTTTATTGGCGACAGCAGCGGCCGTAATGAAATATGATGCACTCAGTATTCAGACATCGAGTCCGTGACGTGACCGAGTCCAAATGCGCTCGAGTCCTAGACAAGACCGAGACAAAGCTCTCGCTTTAGAGAGATAAGTCCAGCGGCACAGGGGAATCTACTGAGTGGTGGGACAGGTGTGGGTCCTGCTGTGGGGCGCTCCTCGGTTAAGGGGGCGTGGGTGTGTTTTGAAGCGGAGTTTGTTCGTATGAGTGATATCGCCGCACACCCGGAGCTCGTATGCTGGGGTCGTGCGCGGTCGGAGGTGTCGTGCCCGGGCTCGGTTCGGTTGCGCTCTCGCTGGGCGTGTCGCGCTTTAGGGGCGTTCCAGGCTTGGGCACGATTCTGAAGTCCTAGTGTGACTGCGCCCCAAATGTTTGATACATTTAGAACGTTTAACTCGTCACGTTGCGTCTGTGCGCAGCTCCTTATTGTGCTGCAGAAGCACTCGCACAGGTGCGACTGTTTTATTTTCCTCGTTCGCACGACGAAATATTTGCTCGCAAATGCGAGTGAAATGGGCGCACTGTAGAGCCCTGCCTCTGTTGGCGCCAGATTTAAAATACCATCCAAGTACTGATCCAGTATTTCTTGGCCTAAATCAAGGGGCAAAGAACAAGTGTCCTGAAAAACACAGTATCGCTGTTGGTCATGCAAGAGTTCATCGTTAAGCTCTTCATCTTCAGTTTTGCCATTTTCTTGCTCTGAAGTTGGCATTTTCTCATCAAGGAAAGAGTCTACCTCTTTCTCTTCACAAAATTCCATGTCCTCTTGAAAGAGTTCATCCAGCTCTTCTTTTGAAAATTCATTTACCCATGTTTCATCAAATTGAATGTCTTTAAAAAACGTATTTATCCTTTTTAAACACTTAATGGCATGTTTTATACGCATTGTATCAACAAACTGAAATTCATAATGACCCTTATATGTTAATTTACGTTTTAGCTTTACTGGCAACAATACACCACCCAAGTCAGAGCGTGGTAAAAGTTTTACAGTGTGACTTAAATTTGAAGGACAGCACACCATAGGCCCCTGACATGATTTTTGTCCACCTTTGGGTAAAGCTACGATCTTCATCATTGCGATATTGGGGGATACTAAAAGTTCTTCTACACTATTTAAGCCAATTCTTCTGGAATGGGGTCAAGTTCTAAATTATTAACTGCACTTTCAGCTGGAGTCTCACCTCTTTTTAGCTTTCGGTGGCAGGTATAACAGATCCAGAGTTTACCTTTGGCAGTTGTTTTCATCGGGCAAGGGCTGACACAGTCACTACTACATTTATGCAAATATGTGTCAGTTATACACTTTTTAGCTACTATTAGCGAATTTTCTTTCTTACTATAGTTATCCATGTTACAATGTATAACTGAATTTTCAAAAAAACATTCTATGGCACACAGAACAAATAAATTCTGGGCCCATTTCAACTTTAGTCAAGAAACTCTCCATGACATATTCTAAGTCACATGTGTCAAACATGCGGCCCGGGGGCCAAATCCGGCCCTCCAAGACCTTTAATCTGGCCCTCGGCTGATTTTTCTATTAAAATACTTAAAATTTTCAGATTTTTCTGTTAATTTTCTGCACCGTTTAGCATAGCAGCGTCTCCGGCGTTTCTGTATGTTGCGACTCCCACCAGAGCAGCACAAATGAAGACTTTCCTCTTTCCAAACGCTCTTAAAGGACGATTGTTTTGACTGTCGACCGTGACCCTCATCAGCAAAATGTCAAAAAATGAGAAAAGCAGATGCTGAGTTCAGGATTTCCCAAGAAAAATAGTCTAATTCTTATTTGTTGACAGAGGTGAATGGGAAATCTGTGCTCAGTGTGTTTGGAACAAGTGGTGTTGCTCGAGGAATATAATCTTAAACACCACTACGAGACACGGAGAAAAATACGATAACTTGAAGAGAGAACTGAGTTTTCTGATCCGGCCCTTTTGGGATCAAAGTAGGTTGCATACGGCCCCCGGACCAAAATGAGTTTGACACCCCTGTTCTAAGTCCTTTAATTTGAGTTTGTGGAGTATCTTGTTAATTTTTGTTTTTTGAATATGCTTTTTGTTTTCACTATTATGATACCGGGTTTTACTACTAATGATTTTTTCCTTTCTAAATACTGGGTCTTCATATTTTTCTTTACTTGCAGCTTTTAATCGCTCCCGATGTGAATTATCTTTACGGCACTTTTCCTTACTTAAGGCTTTTACTTTATCCCTGTGCAATTTATCTATACTATATTTTTCTTTACTGAAAGATTTAACGCTTTCTCGGTGGGACTTATGGGTACTATACTTAAGAATGCTCATGGCCTTGAGTTTGTCTCTGTGCAGTTTGTTTGCTTTATACATTTCTTTACTTCTGTTTTTTAACTTGTTTCTAAAATTCAATTGTTGCCAGTACTTGTTTCTCTTTATATGTCTTACATACTGTCTATAAAGAGCATTCTGTGCATATCGTTTTCTGAATCTGTCTCTCTTTCTCTCTGCGTTTTAGCAATTTTTATTTAATTTCAGTAATTTCTTTTGAGTTAGAATTTGCTGTTTTAGCATGTTCAGCATTTACTAGAGAGAGCCCCCGAAATCTAAAACTGTATCCACTGTTAATATCAATTTGACAAAGGCCACAACAACTTTTCCCATTTGAATCTTTAACACATTTAACAACTTCATAATGATTGTTATTGCGGTTCTCCAAATATATACATTGGATTGACAGCGGGTTGCTATTACACTTGTACTGCAGCCAATTTCCATTTAAAAATGTAAATAGCCCAAAAGCCCAAATAGTCAGCTGTTACCTGAATTTCGACCTCAGTAGCCCAATTATTGACATATTTCATTTGGGTTTTTTCAATATACTCAGCAACAGAGACAAACTCATGACGCAAGAGACTCTTGTACTTGACAGTGTCTGTTCAAGTTCTTTTACTACTGTGAGACGAATTTTACGATGACTTTTCTGTGTTCCACTCACTACAAGGGAAATTGCCCGAAAAAAAACAATTGCCATCAGCAACAATGGATTAATTTTTACATGGGACACCTAATGAGCTTTTTGTTGTTAATTGGGGGGTATTTAATTGTTCAAAAGCCATATACATTTTTTTACACAGAGACTGGCAAATGTCCTTCTCAATAGGGTTGAAATCCAATGTAGTTTGCTCATAGCTAATAAATTGGACATCTACAATTACCTCTTCACTATCTGATTTGTCATTTCTGTGTTTTTTTGGATGTGTGGCTGCACTTACCCTTTGGAGACCGTGCTTTAGCCCTAGGTTCACTGGCGTCTGTTGACCTTGTCCGCTTTCTACTTGACAAATTTGTACCTGGCTTGGTTACAACAACCCCGTTGATTTCAAATGATTTATCATTACTGGTAAATACATCAGCCAAATGACAAAAGTGAGAATGCAATTCAGAAATAGACCTGAAATAACACACCACACTACTGCCATCTGGGTGTACAATGCCAGTTTTGCTACGAGAATGAGAATCAACGACAGCATATAAACCATTATCATGAATGACGGCACACGTGGTCTTACATAAAGTGAACAGACAAGTGTCATAATGTGACAACATTGTCTAAACCATTTCCCAAACTAACAAGAACCTCTTGTTCAATGAAGTCACCACTATCAACACCAACAAGACCAGAAACACAGTCCCCGTACTGAAAGTGAAATGTCTGACCCTCAATATCCCATTCCTGTGGAAGATTTGAGACAAGCATCATATTAAACCCTGAGCTAATCTTTTTGCTCTCTCTGCAGTGCACATACAATTCATCACCCAAAACAAGAACTCTATCCAGGTCCTGCTTCTGCCACAAAGACACAGGAGATGCAACATGCTTTGCAAGACCCACTAATCTCCGTCTTTATCCACTAGGAGATTGACTCACTTTTATACTTTTATCTACAAGGCCATGCTTGGACTACTGCCCTCCTACATCTGTAACTTAATCACACAGAGAAGTGTTGATTCTTATAGTTTGCGTGCGAATGATCAGTTGTTGCTCTCTGTTCCGTTTGTTCGCACAGAGTTGGGAAAAAGGGCTTTTGTCTTCTCTGCCCCCTCGACATGGAACAAGCTGCAAAAGGACTGGAAATTAACAGAACTTATTTCATTGAATGGCTTTAAATCCAGACTGAGAGCACTTGAGACAGCCTCCATAAACTGTACCTGTTTTAACTAATCTGTATGCCATTTTAATTGTGTTGTAATTGTCTTTTTTCTGCCTCTTGGCCAGGGCTCTCTTGAAAAAGAGGTTTTTAATCTCAATGGGATTTCCCTGGTTAAATAAAGTTATATATATATATAATGCCATTGGCGTGCACTGAAAACCAGGATACTTAAAGCGATCATTCCCCTGGTGAAATGATCCACTGATCATGACTCAGGCACAGACTTACCAGACTCTACATCAGCAAAACAACCTTCCATCTCATTCAAGTCAACACCAAAAGAAACATCACAATGGGGCTTTTCTTCATCTCCAGAGCAACAGATGCATGAATCACTGCTGTTGGTCCTCTTGGTCCTCTCGGTCATCTCGGTCCTCTTGGTCTTCTTCGTCATATCGGATGGACTATGATGACTCTTCTCAGTCTATGAAAAAAAAAAAACATTGAATATCTTATATCTAAAATGACTATGGATAAAAACCTGAGGCTTCAGTGATGGATAAATATGATAAATAGAATATAACTTTTTTCTATGTTGAATAATTTGCTGTGAAACTATTGTCACTGAATATCTTTAACATTATCTTTAACTTTAACATTTAATACATAGCTGCAACTAATCTACTGCTACTAATCATTGTAAATACCAACAGGGTTTTTCAGCAACACATGACCAGGGAGACCATCCACATCAGCACTGGTGGGTGCTCCAGGTGTCACCCCCACAACTCCTGGCTCCACCTACATCAGTAAATTAGTCAAACACATGGAATACAAAAAATGTTTTATTGTGGTAATACATTTAGAACTTAACACCAACCTGATCCTCATCCGACATGTTTGCGGCACTGGTAGGTGACGTTTTAAGAGTCACCACCACCTCAGCCTCCATCTGAAGAACAAAAACAAGCAAATTTATGTTGTCATTCATGTAATTTTGGTCTGAATCTCTATTATTATGCATCGTAATAGTTTGTGAGGAAACAAAGTTGACAAAAGTGTATCACATCTACTGTTTATCTATAACCTGAAAGTAAAACTATGATCACACAGCAAATTCTTATTAAATATCATTATTTGTTGAACAATTGCATATGCATTACATAACAGGCACATACCTGGCCAGCCACCGCAGGCTTCACAGTCACAACTTTAGCGGCCTGCACCTATAAGTGTATTTACAGTTCCTGTCTTGTCACATTCCACTCCAAGATGAAATAATAGTGAGAAACGTTTCACTTTGTTCACAATTTTTCATACCTATTGCTTGGGCTGGCTTCTCTGGGAGGCTGCAGCTTTCGGACGTTTGACACGTGTCCGAGCCTGAAAAATGATACATTTATAGATACGTAACACAGTATTTCACTTTGCATATACCAAATTTTAATTGCTTTGTAATCCCACCTTTCCAGTGGGAAGGCTAGCAGTGCACTCCACAGAGCCAAGATCATTCAGCTCTGTCGTAGCGGATCGGGGACGGCGGGTTGGAGAGCACTGACTTCACCTATTAAAATGATATTTTAATCAAATTTATGAGATTAGGTAGTGTAGTTAAAATGCCACACACTCAAAACAAACCTGCTCCTGCTTAACCAGCCGCCTCTTGGGAACCCCTGGGGAGTGCGCAGGGCTTCCAGGCTGGTCCTTAAATAAGAGCAGTAAACAATGTTAATGACAACAGTCTTAACAATTACTGACGACACTCACATTACAACTCTATACCATGAGTCTCACCTTCTTTTCCCGTCCGACCAGCGACCATTCAGAAGGGGGCTGCCGTGGCAGAGGGGCTCCCCCTTTCCGGCGTTTAAGACGAGACGCCTTAAAATGTAGAAATATAAATAAAATACAGATCAACACATTTCACTTTATTGTACATTAAACATTTTTACTCAATAAACTTACCTTCTTTCCTGCAGGAAAGCAGACAGTGTGTGCCACAGCATCAAGGTTGGATGGAACAACCTTGTTCATCTCTTTCAAAATGGCTGGGCTGAAAAGGACTGGGGATAGTGGGATGGAAAACACTGACTCCACCTGTTAAAATTAGATTAGATCTAAATACATCATAAGATTCAACAAAGTACTGCCAAAATGCCACACACTCAAAACAAACCTCATGATGAACCAGCCGTCTCTGGGGAATCTCTGGAGATTGAGTTTCCCGGCTGATTCTTCGGCAAGAGCAATAATAAAAGACTCTTCAAAACAATTCATGAGTGAACCTGAGGTTATGACTAGACAAGCCCCACCTTCTTTCCGCGCTTGATATCTATCTATCCATCCATCCGAAGGTGGTGGCCGTGGCCGGGGGGCAGAGCCGGTCACCCTTGGCTTAACCTTCCTGGTTGGTGGAGACACAGGAGCTTGGGGAGATGGACTGGGCATGGCCATCTCCAACTGTTGGAACGAGACAGTCCAAAGCAACTGAGCAAGAATGTCCATCCCACCATCAGTATCACTCAGATGGACCTGCAAATGATAGAAAAGAAAAAAAATATTATTTGCCACTAGATATTAAAGACTTGGATTTCAGAACAATACTTACCCCATCCCAGCACCACAGGTTTAGGCGGTCCATCGGAAAGTACTTGGCAGCAGAGTAGTACTTGATAGCTTCAGTAAAATTAAATAAATAAATAGAAAGAGATAAAGAGAGAGAGACATAGAGGGAGATAGATCGACAGAGAGAGGGAGAGGGAGAGAGATTGACAGAGGGAGGGGGAGAGACAGAGGGAGAGAGAGAGAGATTGACAGAGAGAGGGAGAGACAGAGGGAGAGAGAGAGAGATTGACAGAGAGAGGGAGAGACAGAGGGAGAGAGAGAGAGATTGACAGAGAGAGGGGGAGTGACAGAGGGAGAGAGAGAGAGATTGACAGAGAGAAGGAGAGACAGAGGGAGAGAGAGAGAGATTGACAGAGAGAGGGGGAGTGACAGAGGGAGAGAGAGAGAGATTGACAGTGAGAGGAAGAGACAGGGAGAGAGAGAGAGATTGACAGAGAGAGGGGGAGTGACAGAGGGAGAGAGAGAGAGATTGACAGAGAGAGGGAGAGACAGAGGGAGAGAGATTGACAGAGAGAGGGGGAGTGACAGAGGGAGAGAGAGAGAGATTGACAGAGAGAGAGAGAGAGAGATTGACAGAGAGAGGGGGAGTGACAGAGGGAGAGAGAGAGAGATTGACAGTGAGAGGACGAGACAGGGAGAGAGAGAGAGATTGACAGAGAGAGGGGGAGTGACAGAGGGAGAGAGAGAGAGATTGACAGAGAGAGGGAGAGACAGAGGGAGAGAGAGAGAGATTGACAGAGAGAGGGGTAGTGACAGAGGGAGAGAGAGAGAGATTGACAGAGAGAAGGAGAGAGAGAGGGAGAGAGACAGACAGAGAGGGGGAGGGAGAGAGCCATAGAGAGAGGGACAGAGAGAGAGAGGGGGAGACAGAGAGACACACATACTCATGAGCGCCGCAACACGATGGAACTCTTGCCGCAGATGATTTTGCAAATCCACCTCAGCGTTCAGACGAGGTGGAAAGTCCAGGACACAGACCTCAAAACAACAATTTAGTGTTAAAATGAGAGTGTAGAAATGTGTTAGCACTCAAATCTGTTTCAAGCAAGGACTTGACCCGTCTAAACCAGCACTACAGTAGCATCTAGCAAGGTTTAAACCAGAGTTACAGCTTTATGAAACTAGTTCTAAGTTTGTACGCTGTCTAATGACTAAGTAACCAAATACTACAGCAGAAAGGGGAGAATGTGTCCACCTTAACTTAATTACTAGGCCAAGATTTGTAGATGTACACAACTTATTTGACTGAATTGTGTTTACCCCAACACCCCCAACAATTTTGGAAATATGGTACCTTCGGCCAGCGGCTGCAAACTGTGACAAGGTACAGACCGAAGTCTTTTGCAGCCTCAGCAATTGTCTTGCTGGCCGTCAAGTTGTTAGAGGGAGCAGTGACTATAACAAGAGGGGGAGTACGATCGACCTTTATGTTCGCAATCTCCCTCTCAAGCTCCGCAGCTGCAGCTCCCGGGGTGGAGCTGAAACCAAAGGTGAACTTCCCCTCAGGTAGATGAACAAGACCATCTACGAAGTGACGCAGATGAGAAGCCCCAATAACCAGAACAAACTGAAAAAAATAAGATCTAAGAAAGTTAAGCTTTTGTAAACTGCATTTACAGTTAAAACGATTTACCTTCTTGTCAGGGTCCTCAGGAGGGATGTAAAGCTTGTGGAACCTTCCAGTGACAGGTGACCTTGGCCATTTACGCACTGGGTAGCGGTAGCCAGTCCCATAGCCTAGACAATTAGGAAAATATTGTAACTTATTTATAGAGAGCAGAAACTGCCAAATCGGAAAGGTAGAGATTTCTTGTACATACTTTTCGAGTCTCCGCCATCAGCTCTACGAGGAGAATGCTCGGAAACAACAGTCTCCTGCCGCTCCGCCATCCTCCTCTTAGCCACCTGGGAACGACGGAACGACTTTCCACGAGGCATCTGGAAAAAATTCAGATGAACAATTTAAATTGTAATGTAGAAATGTAGGAGTCAGATACATTGTAAAGCCAGTGTACAGCTGGTTTAAAGCGGGTGTTAAATCATTGCTACAGCACGACTATATCACTTCTAAAGTACAATTAATCCAGATCCAAACCAAGACCAAATAAGTACTAAACTAGAGATAACGAGGATTAAACAGGTCTAAACAAGGACTACAACTCACTTAGTTCTAAACCAGCTCTTAAACCAGTCCAAAACAGAACAAATCCCATTTTAAATCAGGTCTAAACCATAATCAGGTCTCAAGCAGGACTAAAATAGGAAGGAATAAACCAGGACTGAAACAGGTCCAATGCAAAATCAGGATTACACTAGCTCTACACTAGGATTAAACAAGGACTAAACCAGGCCTACGCAGAAATCAGGATTACACTAGCTGTACATCAGGACTAAACTAGGTCTAAGCCAAAATAGGTCTAAACCAGGACTAAACAAGGACTAAACCAGGCCTATGCAGAAATCAGGATTAAAGTAGCTCTACACCAGGACTAAAAAGAGCCAAAATAGGACTAAACCAGGACTAGACCAGGTCTAAAACAAAACCAGGTCCAAAACAGGACTATACCAGGTCTAAGCAGAAATCAGGATTAAAGTAGCTCTACACCAGGACTTAACTAGGTCTGAGCCAACACTAAACTAGGACTAGACCAGGACTAAACCAGGAGTGGACCAGGTCTAACTAAGGACTGTCCAAAACTAAACAGAACAGTGTCACTCTGCTCCTGACACGGATACTGCACGGTAACAGAATTCAAATTTCCCGCTCCTGGACTGTGGAGTGTGCTGATTGGCTGCTTCTGCTCACAGCCTGTCCTGATCTGACCCCACAGCCACACTGTCAAGACCTGGTCTAAGCCAAAATAGGACTAAATCAGGACTAAACTAGGACCAGACCCAAAACTAGATCAGGACTAAACCAGGTCTAACTCAGGACTATCCCAAACTAAACAGAATAGGTTGCTCACTCTGTTTCTGACACGGATACTGCACGGTAACAGAGAATTCAAATTTCCCGCTCCTGGACTGTGCGGAGTGGCTGCCTCTGCTCACAGTCTGGACTAAACTAGCTCTAAATGAATATCACATCTAAAGCAAAATAAATCTAAATATGCAGTTAAACAAATTACAATTTTTTGAACAATCATTAATAATATTCATCATTTTGTCTACTTTAATCCTGTTGCAGAGAGAAAATAAACTTGACCTACCTTTAGATGTCTTTAGGTCGAGTCCAAGTTAAATCCGAGTGAGAGGAAGTTGAAATAATCCACAGGGGATCAGAAAATGCTTCTTGGCTTGGTCCAAAAGAGGATTTTCGCTCAAGTCGCAGAGGGGGAAAGTCCTGGTAGAAAACTGAAAACTTTCAAAGAGGCGCTGCTCTGCTGAGGCTTATATACCGCTGATGTCACACATCACACCGCTGCAGCTGATTGGCTGTCACCAGGCCACAGCAGCCAATCACACGTGTGGAGGGGAGGGGCCAGAGCCAGGCTGTTTTTAAGCAGCACATTTGACTGTAATGTGTATGACTCTAAACCTGAACTAAAAAAAACAGGACTAGGACTTTCAGGTCTAAACAAGTACTAAATAAACCAGGTCTAGGTCAGGACTAACCTAGGACTAAAGCAAGTCTAAACCAGGACTACAGCTGGTCTAGAGGAGAAATAGTCCACATCTAAAACAGGACTATCCCAAAACTTGAAACATATGGGCCAAAGGTAAATATCAATACTGCCAAAGGCCTTGTCCACACGTATCCGGGTATCTGATAAACCGAAGATGTTTTGCTGCATTTTGACCTGTCATCCACATGAACACACATCGAGCCAAAGTGAAGATTTTTGAAAACTCCGTTTTTGCCTGTTTGTGTGGACAGAGATAACTGGGGTTTTGCGTTTTAAAACGTCACTGTCTGCGCCAAAAAATATGAATCTGCCCTGACGTCAAATGTGCGACATTTGTTTAGGCGACTGCAAAAGCCAAAGCAGAATATGGATCGGAGTCGTTTCTTGAGAGCTGTGGGAGCATTAATTTGTTTAGGAGCAATTCTGACTCCGAGTCTGTCCAGACAAAGGAGCTCGGCGCCATGTTTTCTGTTGTTTAAGTTTAGGCGGAAGTGACGGCGAAGTGAGGGCTCAATGGAAATAACGCCATCTACAGGTTTGGAATGTGTATGAATGTGGTTGAAAACGCAAATGTTCGGTTATGTGTGGAAGGTATTTTTTTCGAAGACGAGGTGGTGTGGATAAGACCATTTTTATAAACGGAGGGGGGGGGGGGTGTTACGTGTGTACATGGCCAAAGTCTGCACGGCAACAGAACATACAGAATTCCCTCCACTAGACTGTGGAGCGTGCTGATTGGCTGCTTCCTCTCACAGTGCTTTCTGATTGCCCCACAACACCACACTCAGGAACTGGCTAAACTAGAACTAACCCGGGCTAAGAAGCAGGTCAAAATCAGATTTATGAAACCCTCGACATGAATGTTAAATGGACACCATAGCGCCCCCTAGGAAGGTTTATGACACAAACAAAATATTACTTTGCTGTAGACATACACAGTTTGGTACACACATTTGTGACAGGGTCATGATGAAAAAAGTCAATGCCATCTCCCATCATGTTGCCATGATGAGAACATGATGCCAAACCAAATTTGGTACACAGATGCATCATGGGAATAGGAACATAAAAATATATTGTGACCACGCCCCCTCCCATCCGAAGTCATTATGTCCGGATGTCATTATGTAATCCTATGTAGACATTTAATTCTGCCACATTTTCATTTATGAAACTTTAAAAACAGCTACAACCTCAAATGTGGGCGCATTATTATTATTATTATTATTATTATTATTATTATTATTATTATTATTATTATTATTATTATTATTATGATTATGATTATTAACTGCAGCTGCGTTAGCGCAGAATCATCTGTTTAAGGTTGGCGTGGTTTTATGGGTCCAATTAGGCCCGTAGACTTTATACCGCTGTAAACTTGTTGGACCTTCTTCGCCGTTGCGCTGGTCGCTCTGCGCTTCCATCACGTTAAACACCCGCTCTTTGTTCACACCTGTTCGTATCGTTCTGCCTGTAACTGTCCGCTCAGCTACATCAGGCCTATGATGATGCCCGCGTCGCTAAGAGGAGCTGTAGATCCATGTATAGATCACATTTAACAGCCTGTACGTGGATAACAGAAGATGCGCGCGTGCTTACGTCACGTCACGTCACGTTACGTCACGGCGGGCGTGCGTGCGAGCACGTGTTGCTATGTTTTGTTTCTAGGCGCGTCTTTTAAACGCGAGCACATCTTTCCAAACATTTGGACAGAGAAACTCCGCTGCGACTCAACCCTGCGCTTGACTCTTGTTTATCTGAATATTTCTTCGGAAAACAGAAAACTTTTCACCCGGACTGACTGACCGCCCCCTGACACGTACTCCAAGACTTTGGTGAAGAGAAAACGTGAGGTTTGTGGTTTTCCATTATCATATGTTAATCCATTTGGGACTTTACCATGTTACACACAAAAACATCAAATCAATATTTTAGCAAATGACCCTTTTAACAATACCTAGACCATGCTTACGGTGCGTTTATTCAGACAATGTGCCTTTGTGCATTCGTGCTTTCATTTTTATGCAAAATAAAACCTATCAGGCAGCAGACATGTTAGGACACTCCGTGGGGATATTATTTTAACATAGGCTGGTAACGTGAGCCCATTTTTAGTGTTATCACATTAAATTACTTCCTAAATAATCTTTTTCTTCCTCCAAATTCAACTGAGCTGAGCACAAGTTTTATCTTGTATAAATGACATTTAGTTTTAGTATTAAGTTGTTTGTTTACTCTATGCAAAAAGACATAAACCTGCTGTAATCCAGAGGGGTCCTGTGGTGTGACAAGAAAAAAATGACAGATTTAAGAAGAAAGAGACACAAAAACCAGAAGGAGCTCTTCTGTCATTTATGCACCAGGAAGAGCTCTGGGGTTAAGGGTTTAAGATACAGAACAAATGTAATAATAATTTTCTTATTTTTTGTAAAATTCAACTTTTCTACAAAAAATAAAAAATAAAAAATGTGCTTTTCTGTGGTGTGACAGAAAAATACAATTCTAATTGTTCAAAAGATATTCTTTGAAATGGGACAGTTACATAATTGTTAACCCAACACTATAGATATTATATATGAAGTAACTAAGCTATAGTAACCAGGTATTGCTTTTATGTTAGTTTGTTTTTAATGACATGTTTTGTAAGGCAGCCTCACTTTTTCATTGCTTGGTCATAACATAAACTCTTACCAGTCTGACCAGCGTGTCAAATAAATCAATGCTATTTACGACTTTTTTTTAATATAAAGAAATACAATTAATATGCAGAATTGAGTTAAGCATTTTGGCCCGGCCCTCCACAATATTTTCTGTTTCTCATGTGGCCCCATGGAAAAAACAAAAACCTGCTCCAGTCTAAGCTTCACCCCGGACACTCAGAGATGCTTTACAAACAAATAGGAATCATTAAAGCTGCCTCTATTTCAACACGGACCAAAAGCTCTCATGAAATCACTCCAGAGCTGAATAATATCGCTGTACCCGCTACACCTGCGCGTTGTGTCTGTGAAAGGCCACAGCCCGAACCACAGCCCGGGGACGCACGGCTCTGCAGCCTCTGTCCGAGCGGCTGGAGCTCTGTCCTCCGGACACTCAGCACCAAAACTAAGTTTTAAAAGCACACCAGCCTGTCTGCCCCATTTCTGTAGAGAAAACATTCTTCTATGTGAAACAGTGAAAATTCTCAGCACACAGGGCGCAGAGGATGCACTGCATTAAATGAATCTATTGTGGATCTAAAGTGGATCTAAATTGATACTACTCCTACTACCACCACCACCACTACTACTACTACTACTACCCCCACCACCACTACTACTACTACTACTACTACTACCACCACTACTACTACTACTACTACTACCACCACTACTACTACTACTACTACTAACTAGCAGCAGCAGCTACTACTACTACTACTGCTACTAGCAGCAGCAACAAGCAGCAACTACTACTACTACTACTAGCAGCACAGCAACTACTACAACAGCAACTATTGCTGCTATAGCTACTGCTACTGCAGCAACCAACAGCAACTACTGCTGCTACTGCTACTGCTACTACTACTGCTACAGCACCACCGCAACATTAGCTGCTGCTACTTGCTCCAACAACCACCGCACCGAAAGCACCACTGCTACTGCTGCAAACCTGCCGCCACGCTGCATTGCTGCTGCAACAACAGCATCAACAATGCCGCAACGCCTGCGCCGCTGCTGCAGCAGCAGCAACAGCAACCTGCTGCCACAGCAGCGCGCTGCTGCAACGCTGCTGCCTGCTGCTGCTGCTGCTGCCGCCGCCGCTGCTGCGGCTGCTGCTGCCGCTGCTGCTGCTGCTAATGCCGCCGCCTGGCTGCTGCGAGCTGCTGCTGCCGCCGCGGCTGCTGCTAACTGCTGCTACTGCCGCCGCCGCCGCTGCTGCTGCTGCTGCTCCTGCCACCGCCGCTGCTGCTGCTCCTGCTGCTGCCGCACCGCCGCTGCTGCTGCTGCTGCTGCTGCTGCTGCTGCTGCTGCTGCTGTCCTGCTGCTTTACCGCCACTGCTGCTGCTGCTGCTGCTCCTGCCACCGCCGCCACTGCTGCTGCTGCTACTGCTCCTGCCGCCACCGCCGCTGCTGCTGCTGCTGCTGCTGCTGCTGCTGCTGCCGTCGCCGCTGCTGCTGCGGAAGCTGCTGCTGCCACTGCTGCTGGTTACCGCCGCCTGCAGCTGCTGCAGCTACTGCTGCCGCCACAGCTACTGCTGCTGCTGCTGCTACCACCACCATTGGTACTGCTGCTGCTGCTGCTGCTGCTGCTGCTACTACTGCTGCTTTACTGCCACCGCCACTACTGCTGCTGCTACTGCTGCTGTACTGCTACTGCCAGCACCGCCACTGCTGCTGGTGCTACTGCTGCTACTGCTACTACTGCCGAGCCACCAGTGCTACTGCTACCAAAACTACTGCTACTTCAGCCACTGCTACTGGGACTGCTACTGCCACTAAGGCTACTGCCACCACTGGTGGTGCTACTACTACTACTACTACTACAAGCTACCACCATGACTGCTACTACTACCACCACCACTGCTGCTACTACTGCTACTGCTACTACTGCTGCTGCTACTACTGCTGCTGTTACTGCTGCTGCTGCTGCACTGCTGCTGCCGCTAATGCTGCTGCTACTGCTGCCCAGGACCACCACTGCTGCACCTTTGCTGCTGCCGCTGCTACTGCTGCTGCTGCTACTGCTGCTATAGCTACCACCACCACCATCACCACTGCTGCTGCTGCTGCTGCTCGCGTGCCACTGCTGCTGCTGCTGCTGCTGCTGCTGCCACCATCACCGCCTAGTCCTGCTGCCGCCGCGTTTGCTGCTCTTCTGCTACTGCTACTGCTGCTGCTGCTGCTGCTGCTGCTGCTGCTACTCACGTTACTGCCGCTGCTGCTGCTGCCGCCACTGCTGCTGGTAATGCTGCCACTGCTGCTGCCACTATCACCGCTGCTGCTGCTACTGCCAGGACCTGCTGCTGCCACTGCTGCTGCTGTTGCTGGCTTCTGCTGCCAGCACCACTGCTGCTGCCACTGCTGCTGCTGCCGCCGCCACTGCTGCTGCTGCTACTGTTACTGCTTCTGCTACCACCGCCACTGCTGCTACTGCATGCTCCTGCCACCACCGCCACTGCTGCTGCTGCTGCTGCTCCTGCCGCCACCGCCACTGCTGCTACTGCTACTGCTCCTGCCACCACCGCCACTGCTGCTGCTGCTACCTGCCACCTGCCACTGCTACTGTCCTGCTGCCACCACCGCTGCTACTGCTGCTACTACTGCCACCACTACTGCTGCTGCTGCTGCTCCTGCTGCCCCCGCCGCTGCTGCTGCGATATGCCACCACCGCCACACCGCCTGCTGCAAGCTGCTGCTGCTCTGCCGCGCCGCCGCCGCTGCTGCTGCTGTACTGCTGCTGCTGCCGCACTGCTGCTGCAATGCTGCTGCTCACTGCTGCTACTGCTAATGCCGCCGCCACAGCTACTGCAAGCTGCTGCTGCCACCACCACAGCTACTGCTGCTGCTACTGCCTGCCGTTGGTTAGCTGCTGCTGCTGCTGCTGCTGCTACTGCTGCTGCTGCTGCTGCTGCTGCTGCTGCCTGCCGCCGCACTGCTGCTACTACTGCTGCTGCCTACTGCTATTACTACTACCAGCACCGCCACCACCTGCTGCTGGTGCTACTGCTACTGCTGCTACCGAAGACCACCGGTGCTACTGCTACCAGGACTACTGCGCAACTTATTTCGCCACTGCTACAAGGACTGCTGCTGCCACTAAAGGCTACTGCCACCACTGGTAGTGCTACTGCTACTACTACTGCTACTTCACCGCATGGCTACTCATTTGCCACCACCACTGCTACTGCTACTACTACTGCTACTGCTACTCATTTACTGCTGCTATTACTACTGCTACTACTTTACTGCTACTGCCACTACTACTGCTACTGCTACTGCTACTGCTACTGCTGGACCACCACTACTACTACTACTTGCAGAACTACTGCTACTGCCACCACTGCTGCTGCCTTTCTGCTGCCACTGCTGCTGCTACTGCTGCTGCTACTGCTACTGCTGCTATGGCTACCACCACCACCATCACCACTGCTACTGCTGCTGATACTGCTGCTGCTGCCGCCATGCCACTGCTGCTGCTACCTGCTACTACTGCCACCATCACCACTGATCCTCTACTGCCACCGTTCGACTGCTACTGCTGCTGCTGCTACTGCTGCTGCTGCTGCTGCTACTGCTGCTGCTACTGCCACCACTGCTGCTACTGCCACCACCACTGCTACTGCTACGAATACTTCCACTACTACTACCACTATCACCACTACTACTACTACTACTACTACTACTACTACCACTACTACTACTACTGCTACCACCACCAGAACTACTACTCCAACTACCACCACCACCACCACTACCACCACTACTACTACTACTACTACCACCACCACTACTACTACTACTACTATTACTACTTCCACTACCACCACCACTACTACTACTACTACTACTGCTACCACTACTACTACTACTGCTACCACCACCACAACTACGACTACAACTACCACCACCACCACCACTACTACTACTACTACTACTACTACTACTACTACTACTACTACTACTCACTACTACTGCTACTAAATATGCACAAGCTATATTACTACTACAACTACTACTACAACTACTACTACCACTACTACTACTAATACCACCACCACAACTACTACAACTACTACTTCCACCACCACAACTACTACTACTACCACCACCATTACTATTGCTACGACTGCTACTACTACTACTACTACTACTACTACTACTACCACCACCACCACCACCACTGCTGCTGCTGCCAGGACTGCTGCTGCTGCCGCCGCTGCTGCCCTTTGCTGCTGCCGCTGCTGCTGCTGCTGCTGCTGCTGGTTGCTCAAACACTGCTGCCGCCGCTGCTGCTGCTGCTGCTACCTTGCCTGCTGCTGCCGCCACCATTTGCTGCTGCTGGCTACAACTGCCGCCACTGCTGCTGCTGCTGCTGCCGGACCGCCGCTGCTGCTGCTGCTGTTGCTGGCTACTTTACTGCCGCCGCCGCCGCTGCTGCTGCTGCTGCTGCTGCTGCTGCTGCGCCACAACGGCGCCGCCACTACCAACTCGCTGCTTTACTGCTGTTTGCAATTACTGCTGCGGCCACTGCTTTAACTGCTGCTGCTGCTGCTGCTGCTGCTGCTGCTGCCAACGCCTGCCGCCACCTGGAGCTACTGCTGCTGCTTGTTGCTGCTGCTGCTGCTGCTGCCACTGCTGCCTGCTTTCTGCCTGCCGCTGCTGCCGCCGCTGCTGATGCAGCTGCTGCTGCTGCTGCTGCTGCTGCTGCTGCTGCCGCCGCCGCCGCCACTGCTGCTGCTGCTACGCTGCCGCCGCTCATCTGCTGCTGCTGCTGTTACTCATCTGCTATGCTGCTGCTGCCAACATATGTTGCTGCTGCTGCTACTTTCTGCAGCTGCCGCCACCTGCAACTACTGCTGCGTGACTGCCGCCGCCTGCTGCTGCTGCTGCTGCTGTTGCTGCTGCTGCTGCTGCTACTGCTGCTGCCGCACTGCTGCGCAGCTCTGCTGCCGTTGCTGCCCACTGCTGCTGCTGCTGCTGCTGCTGCTGCTGCTGCTGCTGCTACTGCTGCTGCTACTGCCGCCGCCACTGCCGCCTTTCTTGCTGCTGCTGCCGCGCACCGCTCCTGCTGCTGCTGCTTTGTTGCTGCTTCATTCACTGCGCGCCACTGCTGCTGCTGCTGCTGCTGCTGCCGCTGCACTTCACTGCTGCTGCTGGCACGCCGCCGCAGCCTCGTTTCTGGCAATACCACTGCACCACCTGCTGCTGCTACTGCTGCTACTGCTGCTGCTTAACTTTGCTGCCACCACCACTACTGCTGCTGCTGCTGCTGCTGTTGGCACTGTGGCTGCTGCCGCTACTGCTGCTCGCTGCTGCTGCTGCATTGCTGCTGCTGCTGCTGCCGCCACCACAGCTGGCTATACTGCAAGCTGCCGCCACCACTGCTGCTACTTTGCTGCTGCTGCTGCCGGGATACCGCCGCTGCTGCTGCTTCACTGCTGCCTATTTGCTCACTGCTACTTACCTGCCACCACTGCTACTGCTGCTACTACTGCTGCTGCTGCTGCTGCTGCTGCCGCCACGAGCTGCTTGCTACTCTGGCTACCACCGCACTGCTGCTGCTACTGCTGCTGCTGCCTGCCGCCGCCTACTGCTGCCTTTCACTGCCACCACTACTGCCGCTGCTATACTGCTGCCACCACCATCTGCCGCACTGCTGCTGCTGCCTGCTGCCACCTGTCCATCACTGCTGCTGCTCTGCTGTTGCCGGCGTCTGCTGCCACTGCTGCTGCTTTGCTGCGCCTGCTATAACGCTGCTGCCGCCGCACGACTGCTGCTACTGGCTACTGCCACCGCCGCTGCTGCTGCTGCTATTGATTGCTGCTGCTCTGCTGCTGCCGCCGCACTGCTGCGCGCCCTCTGCCGCTGCCGCTGCTGCCGCTGCTGCTCTCTCTGCTGCTGCTGTATAACTGCTGCTGCTGCTGCTCCATGCCTCTGCCACTGCACTGCACCGCTGCTGCTGCTGCTGCTCGCCGCCACCTATCCTGCTGCTACTGCCGCCGCCATCACTGCTGCTGCACTGCTGTTTGCTCAATTTCCGCCTGCCACCACCGCTGCTGCTGCACTGCTGCTGCCTTGCCGCTCTTTCTGCTTTGCTACTACGTACCTGTTTCATGTTCACCGAAGCTCACCACTGCCGCACCACCACCACCACTGCTGCTGCTAGCTGTTACCACATGATACTGCCACTGCTACTAATGCTGCTACTGCTGCTAATACGCTGCTACTAAGCCATACTGCTGCTGTTGCTGCTGCAGCTGCACTGCTGCCTTGCTGCTGCAATATTTGCTGCTGCTGCTGCTGCTGCTGCCTCTGGCACCGCCACACGCTGCTGCTACTGCTGCTGCTACCGGTGCTGCTGCTCGCCAGACCGCTACTACTGCCGCCTGCTAGACTGCTGCTCGACTACAACTAATTCTAATTCACCTGCCAATCAGACTACTGCTGCTGCTACTGCCGCACTGCTAAGCTGCTGCTGCTGCTGCTGCTGGGACTACTGCTGCCACTAAAGCTACTGCTGCTGGTGCTGCTGCAGCATCTGCTACCAGATAGCACCACCGCTGCTACTGCTACTGCTACTGCTACTGTTTCTGCCCTTGCCACTGCCGCTGCTGCTGCTGCTGCTATTGCTGCTGCCGGCGCCGCCACTGCTGCTAGTTACTACTGCTGCTGCTGCCGGCTGCCAACCGCCTGCTGCTAGCTGCTGCCCGCCGCTGCTGCTCACTGCATGCCAAGACCACCAGTTGCATGGGACTGCTGCCGGATGCTCGGCACGTAAGGCTATACTGCCATCTACTGCTGCCGCATCTGCGAAATACCACTCATGCCACACTGCTGCTGCTGCTTTCTTGCTGCTACTGCTACATTGCTGCTGCTACTGCCACCTGCTGCTGCTGCCTTTAAACATGCACTGCTCACCTGACTGCTGCTACTCGTTTCTGCTGCTGCTATTGCTGCTGCTGCTGCTGCTGCTGCTACCGAGCCATGAATTGCTCACTGCTTTTTGCTACTGCAGCTGACTGCTGCTACAAGCTGCCATCTTGCTACTGGGACTACTGCTGCCACTAAGAGCTGCTACTCATACCACTGGTGGTGCTGCTACTGCACTAACTGCCATCACTACTAGTCCTGCCACTTGACTACTACTACTACCACTGCCACCACTACTGCTACTGCTGCTTGCTGCTGCTCATTTCTGCTACTATTGCCTACTACTTACTGCTACTGCTACTGCTGCTGCTGCCACTGCTGCTGAGTACTGCTGCTGCTGCTTAGGAGACCGCCACTGCTGCGCTTTCTGCTGCCACTGCTGCTATGGACCGCTGCTGCTGCACTGCTGCTGCTGCTGCTGCCGTGCTATGACTGCAGGACCGCTATCACCTGCTGCCTGCACAAGCTGCTGTAACCTGCCGCCTTACTATGCCAACACCATGCTGCTGCTGCTGCTGCTGCACCATCGCCGCCTAGTCCTGCTGCCGCGACATACTGCTGCTGCTGCTGCTGCTGCTGCTGCTGCTGCAAACTGCTGCTGCTACTGCTGCTACTGCGTTCATACTGCCACTGCTGCCTCTGCAACGCTGCCACTGCTACTGGTAGTACTGCCACTACTGCTGCCACTATCACCACTACTGCTACTGCTGCCAGGACCACCACTACTGCTGCACACTCTTTACTCACTATTGCTACTTCTGCTGCCACCACCGCTGCTACTACCACTACTACTGCTATATACCGCCACCATACTACTACTGCTATTGCTAACAATTTCATATACTACCGCCTGCCACTACTATACTGCTCCTGCCACCGCACTTCGCCACCTGCCTCTTTACTGCTACTGCTACTGCTGCTCCTGCCACCATAACCGCTCGCCGCTCCTGCGCTGCTGCTGCTCCTGCCGCCGCCACCGCTGCTGCTGACTGCACCTGCTGCTGCTCCTGCTGCCGCCTGCCTGCCGCTGCAACACTGCTGCTGCTACTGCTGCTGCCTGCGCGCGCACTGCTGCTGCTGCTGCAATGCTGCCGCCGCCGCTGCTGCTGCTGCTGCCGCTGCTCACTAAGCGGCTGCTGCACCGCCGCTGCTCATAAGCTGCTGCGTTCTCCTGCCGCCGCCACTGCTGGCTGCTGCAACAACTCCTGCCGCCGCTACCGCCGCTCTGCTGCTGCTGCTACTGCTGCTGCCGCTGCTGCCGCCGCCGCTGCTGCGGCTGCTGCTGCCGCTGCTGCTGCTCTTCGTGCCGCCATGCAGCTGCTGCGAGCTGCTGCTGCTGCCGCCGCCACCAGCTGCTGCTGCTGCTGCTGCCGCGCCGTTGGTGCTGCTGCTTGCTGCTGCCTTCTGCTGCTGCTGCTGCTGCTGCTGCTGCCTTACTGCTGCTCGCTGCGCCGCCGCCGCCGCTGCTGCTGCTGCTGCTGCTGTTGCTGCTGCCGGGCTGCCGCCACTGCTGCTGGTGCTGGCTGCTGCTGCTGCTACCAAAACCACCAGCCGCTGCTACTACTGCTGCTGGAACTGCTACTAGCTTCCGCCACTACTACTTCCAGGACTACTACTGCCACTAAAAGGCTACTGCAGTTGCTGCTGCTACTACCACCATGCTAGTGGTACTACTGCTACTGCTACTACTACTACTTCCACTGCACATAGCTACTACGACTACCACCACCACTGCTACTGCTACTACTACTACTACTGCCACTACCACTGCTGCTACCACTCTGCTAGAATACCACTAACTACTACTGCAGCAGACTAGCACCATACTATACCACTACTACCTTTCACTGCTAGCTACCATACTACTACTACTGCACACTGCTACTACTGCTACTGCTACTACTGCTATACTACTACTACTACCACCACTACTACTACTACTTCCGCCACCACTACTACTACTACCACCACCACTACTGCTACTAATACTACCACTACTACCTTACTATCATATCTACTACTGCTACTGGAACCACCACTCACTACTACTACTACTAAGCTTCTGCTACCACCTACTGCTACTACTGCCACTGCTACTACTACTCTTTACCATATATACCCCGCCACTCTTCTTCTGCTGCTCACTGCCTGCACGCTACGCTGCTATGGCTGCCGCCGCCGCTGCTGTACTGCGCCTGGTGCTGTTCTGCTGCTGCTGCCGCAACGCGCACCGCTGCAACCTTGACTGCTGCTGCGACTGTTACCGCCGCCGCTGCCTGCTCTGCTGCTGCTGCTGCTGCTGCTGCTGCCGCAACGCGCGCCAGGCTGCTGCTGCTTGCTGCTGCTGCTGCTGCCGCCTGCTGCTGTGCTGCTGCTGCTGCCGCTGCTGCTGCTGCTGCTGCTGCTGCTGCTGCCGCTGACTGCTTAACGCCGCCGCCGCCGCTGCTGACTATATCGACTGCCTGCCGCCACCGCCGCTTTTAACACCGCCTGCTGCATGCTGCTGCTGCTGCCGCACCGTGCCGCTGCTAACAACCTGCACTCTGCCGCACTGCTGCTTATGGCACCACTGCCGCCGCCGTAACTGCTGCTGCTGCTGCCTGCTTAATGCCACTGCCGCTGCAACTAACAGCAACCGCCGCCGCAGCTGCTGCTGCAGGCCTGCCGCCACCTGCCGCTGCTGCTGCTGTCCTGCCTGCGAATGCCGCTGCTGCTGCTAAGTGCTGCTGCTGCTTAGTACTGCTGCTAAGCTGCATCGTATGCTGCTTCTGTTGCTGCTCTGCGCTGCTGCTGCTGCTATTGCTGCGCTGACTAACTGCTGCTGCTACTGCTATTGCTGCTACTTGGCACCGCCATACCACTACTGCTGGTATGCTGCTGCTGCTGCTGTAACCAAGACCGCCGGTTTTACTTCTTTCACCAGACTACCAGCACTGCGGCACTACTTTGCTGGGACTGCTACTGCCGCTGGAGACTACTGCCACTGCCAGTGCGGCAGTACAACGCTGCACTACCGACCACCTGCTACTGCTACTGATACCTTGCTGCCGCTACTGCTACATAATGCCACCGCCTGGCTACTACGGCTACTCTTCACCACCTGGCTACTGCTACTACCGCCACCATTGCTATTGCTGCTGCTCATTGCTGCTACTACTGCTACTACTCTGCTACCACCACCACCACCACCACTGCTACTGCTGCTAGGACTACTGCTGCTACCGCCGCTACTGCTGCATTCTGCTGCCACTCGGTCAGTCACTATTGCTACTGCTGCTGCTGTTGCTGAAGCTGCTCTGCCGCTGCTGCTGCGCTGCTGCTGCTGCAACGCTTGCAGCAACTGCCGATGTTGCTGCCGGTCACCATGACTCACCGCTGCTGCTGCTGCTGCTGCTGCAGCTGCCGCCGCTGCTGCTGCTGGCTGCTTATGCCTGCTGCCTGTTAACCAGCTGCTCGAGCCGCCACTGCTGCTGCTGCTGCTGCTGCTGCCACTGCTGCTGCTGCTGCCACCACCTTGCCTGCCAGGCTGGCAACTGCTGCTGCTGCTGCCAAACACCTGCAATGCTTCCGCTGCTGCTGCTGCTGCTGCTCGCTCTGCTGCTGCCAACGCTGCCTTGCTGCACAGTCTCCGATCAGTCACTGCTGCTTTGCTGCTGCTGCCTGCTGCTGCCGCCGCTGCCAGCGCTGCTGCTGCGCCCAGTCTCCAGCTGCGTTTCTGCTCTGCTGCTGCTGCTGCTGTAGCAACGCCGCTGCTGTTAACAATTTGCTGCCACTGCTGCTGCTGCTGCTGCTGCTGCTGCTGCTGCTGCTGCCGCCGCCTGCAGCTGTGCTGCTGCTGCTGTTGCTGCTGCTGCTGCCTCGATCACTCGCTGCCTTTTTCTGCTGCCGCTGCTGCCGCCGCTGCTCTCTGCTGCTGCTGCTGCTGCATGCTCTGCCGCCACTGCCGCCGCTGCTGCTGCTGCTGCCGCCACCGCTCATCACTGCTGCTGCTGCTGTACTCATTCTGCTGCCGTTCACTGCTGCTGCTGTTGCTGCTGCTGCTGCTGCTGCCATGCCGCCGCAGCTGCTGCTGCAAGCTGCCGCCGCTGCTGCTGCTGCTGCTGCGTTGCTGCTGCTGCTGCCACTGCTGCTGCTGCGCCACTGCTGCTGCTGTACTGCGCAGTGCTCCATTCAACTGCCGCTACTGCCGCTGCTGCTGCTGCTGCTGCTGCTGCCGCTGCTGCTGCTGGCGCCGCTGCTGACTGCCGTCTCTGTCAGTCACCGCCGCCGCCGCTGCACTGCTTGCTGCTGCTCTTGCTGCCGCTAACATCGCCGCTGCTGCTGCTGCTGCTGCTGCTGTTACTGCTGCAGTCTCGATCGATCCTGCTGCCGCTGCTGCTGCTGCTGCCAAGCTGCAGCAGCTGCTGCTGCTGCTGCTGCGGTCTCGCCAATCCGCAGCTGCTGCTCTGTTTCACCGCCGCCTGCTGCTGCTGCTGCTGCTGCTGCTGCCCAGTCTCGATCCCGCCGCTGCTGCTGCTGCTGCTGCTGCTTATATTCTGCTGCCTGCCGCCGCCACTGCTGCTGCTGCTGCCACTGCTGCTGCTGCCGCCGCTGCTGCTCGCTGCGAAAGTCAGTGCTGCTTCTGCTGCCGTCTACTGCTGCTCCTGCTGCTCCAACGCTGCTCACTGCTTTAACCATAACATAGCGAAGCGCCGCCGCCGCAATTTCTGCTACTGCTGCTGATAAACTGCCACTGCTGCCTCTGCCTCTGCTTTCGCCGCCTATAACGAACCTGCTGCTGCCACTGCTGCCGCCATATAAGCTACAGCCAACCGGTGCTTCTGCTTCTGCCGCCGCTGCTGCTGCCGCCGCTGCTTGCTGCTGCTGCCGCTACTGCTGCTGCTACTGCTTGATCTCAATGGAAATCCACTGCTGCTGCTGTTACTCATGCTGCTATTGCTGCTACTGCTGGCTGTTTCTGCCAATGCTGCTGCTACTACTGCTGCTGCTTCTGCAACCGCTGCTGCCGCCGCAGACTGCTGTCAATCTGCCACTGTTCTGCCGCCGCTGCTGCTGCTATAGCTGTTGCCTGCTGCTGCTGCTGCTGCCGCCTGCTCACTGCTTAGCCTCTGCTCAAAACACTGCCGCTACGCCTGCTGCTGCTGCTACAACTAACTGCTGCTGCTGCTGCCGCCGCTGCTGCCGCTGCTGCTGCCAGCTGCCTGCTGCCGCCGCCGCTCCTGCTGCTGCTGCCGCCATCACCACTGTGCAATTGCTGTTTCAAGCTGCCGCCGCCGCTGCTGCTGCTGCTACTGCCTGCCGCTGCTGCTGCTGCCATGCCTGACTCACGTTTCTGACTGCTGCCACCACCACCTGCGCGACCTCGGCCACTCGCTTCTGCTACTCAAACTGCCGCATGACTGCTGCTGCTGCTGCTGCCACCTGTATAGTTCACTGCTGCTGCTGCTACTGCTGCTGCTGCCAAATGCTGCTACTGCTTTGTGCTACTGCTGGCTACTGCTGCTGCTGCTGCTACTATATATACTGCTGCTACTGCTGCTGCTGCTGCTGCTATAGGCACCACCACCGCACTGCTGCTAGTCTGGTATGCACCGCTGCTACTGCACCAGCTGCCACCAATTACTACTGCTGCGCTGGAACTACTAC